>JAJEKV010000004.1:31694913-31804732 GCA_021234155.1 Isoetes taiwanensis
TTGTTGTACTTCGTTCAGTTACGTATTGCTAGATTGGTGCTTGATTGGTGCTTATCCAACACCTCCATTAGCATATTGAATGCATACAACAAATTGTTGCAACTCCCTCCAAATTATTTGGAGCTGCCTCGTATCGAGTTGCAAATGCATAAGGAAGAGTATTTTCAATAAGCTTCACAAAACCTAGGTCTCACAAAGGTTTGGACATTTTTCATTTATAAGCGATCAAGGGTCTTCCAGTAACCATCTTAGGGCCACCACCATGCATCTTGGGGCTCTTCTTGTGCCAACAATATGGCGAATCTTTAGCGGATTCAATCCGTGCTCCCGATTCGAGTCTATTAAAGTGACCAAGCATTATTTTTGCAAAGAGCACATTTTCCGCTCCATTATCGGTTATTGCAAGGAAGTTGAAAAAACCTCTCTGTACAAGCTAGCGTTCAATGGCAAAAATGCATGCATCTATAAGCGTTGCTAGAAGGTCGTGAAACTGCCTACCAATAATATCCAAAGTAGGATCCAAGTATGCGTCTAGTGCAAATGGTCGCGGGGATGTTTGGGGTTGAAGCTCTGCTTTGTTAAAGGTTATCAAGTCTGCGAGTTAAGCTTTGGTTGGATGGCGGATTTTTTTACGTATGAGCGTTTTTGTAGGAAGGACATTGCAAATCATCACATTCCATTGTATTTTGCAGAGCATATGCACTTCATTACAAAAGGAGTAAGCATTGATTGGGATGAGGAATTGAAAAGCAAGTGCAAGTCTTCATTCAAAAGGCTCTAAAAAGAATGCGACACGGCGAAATTAGCTTCTGATAAAGTCTTCCAATGTTAAAGCTATTAAATGTGTATTACCTCCGGTGCAAGGCGGCCAGTTGGAAATGATGAAAAGGTGGGGAGAAACAAGAGCATTAGATTACGCCTCCATGCTTGATGAAATCTGAGACTTTAAAAGAAAAAGGAAAACAATGGAAATTGAGTTGTTGAAGCATGAGAAGTGATAAAAGCTTCTTGACAAGACTTGTGCGAGTAAAGATGCAAAAATATGTGGCAGTTCAAGCATATATGGCGGGTTTAAAAAGCAAGCGGGAAGCCAAGCGATGTGCAAATGGCTTTGGCATCCCATTTAGAGGAGGAGAAATCAAGTTATATTCTTTGACTTAGATGCTCTAATGATTCCCATTGATTGTTTAAAGGGCTGATTTGCAAGAATTAGAAGCGCCCATTGAAAAAAATCAGCAAGGATTTGGAAGTTAATTCAAGCTGTGAGAATAGAATAAAGGAGATGACTAAGCATTTGGAAAGATCGGACCGATGGGCTGCAGCCCGCTCCCATACTTTCATGACAAGGCCGGATGCTTCATTCTCACATATAAGCAATACTTGCGGCCGGTGCAATGATTGCCTTGACTTCGACCATGGTAATATCTCCCACTTTGTGGTCATACATATTGTCTATTTTGTCTTGTATTGGGGGTTTCAGCAGCGAATACATGTGTACATGATTGTTCATGGTCAGGGGACTGCGACACTACTTAGGAATCCTTAGAAGGTACATCTATTTCTATTTTGATTACATAATTAGTTTGAGTGTACTTAGATGTAGTTAGTTTCCATCATGTACATAAGCGTATTAACATTTGATTTGGCGTGGTTTGTCTTTCTTGTAAAGAGGAAATGTATTTATACGTACTTTACATTTTACATGTGCCATGAAGTGCTTTTAAAGATTCCTTTCTGAGGGTGTATTAATAGGGTGTATTGCATTGGTACTTTTGCATTTACATGTGATGAAATGCATATGAATTTGGTATTTGACTTTCCTTTACATTCAATCTTGAATGATGTATTTGATAAGGTGTATTGATAAAATATTTTGTTAAAAAATACATTTGAATTTAGTATTTGGTTTTCCTTTACATTGTGATAGCTATGTACACTAATGTACTTCTATTTTGTCATTACATTATCGTGAGAAAAGTTTGCACGTAGTAAAACCTACTTGCATGTAATTAACATTTGTTACATTTTGATTTGCATCGATTGTTTTTTTTCAGATTTTGCTTCTATCTACTCTACATCTCCCCTTGATTACGAATCAAGTGTTTACATTTCTTATTGACACCCAATTGTGTCAATGCGGACATGGGTAGTATCAAGAAAGGAAGAAGTAAAAGCTGCTGGAGTAAACTAAACAATTCATGTTTAGGTGCACTATGCTTAAGTTACGAATATAGCAAAATTTCATGTTGTAGGTGAAAAGAAGAATGTTATTGAGAAGGGGTTGCATTTACCATTCTCGGACATCCCAATTCTTGAACACGCACAAAAAGATCTTTCTTTGCTATCGATGTTGGAAGTCCATCCACATCTACATCACCTTTGAGAATTGCAACAACTCATAAGCAATCGAGTGCGAGATTTGGAGGCAGAGGGTATGTGGAAGGTAGGGTGATTACATTACGATTACATTAAGATTGCATCTGTTGTAGTTAGAGTTCACTAATGTTCAATATTTTTGCAGCGAGGTTGTTTTTCAAAAGAGATCCCCACATTGAGCCCAGAAGCTGCTATTATTGGAACAACTAACAAGAAAGCCAGTAATTCTCTCTCCTTTTCGGGGTTTCTATTTTTTTTTTTTTTTTGTATTTTGAAACTTACGTTGGCGTGTTTCTGAGATAAAATTATTGAAGATGTTGGTGGCGACATTGAAAAGCGGTCTGAAGGCTTCTTTTTTTCAAGTTGAGGAAAAGGCTTGTTCTTTGGCGGTGCGTGTTTCTTTTTTTGTCTTGCTTTCAAAACATTAGAATGAAGCACTTTCTTGTCTTCAGAGACTTACGGCGATTCAAAGGAGCTAGATGATGTTGAAGAAGCCTTGGAGATTGCAGCCAAGGCAGCGACTAAATTTATGGTCAAAAGCGATGCCAAAACAATGGAAAAAAGAGAGTGCAAACCCGGGCGGGGACATCCGGCTGCAAAATAGTAATTGCTAGCTTACATTGACTTACTTATACTTGATGTAGCTTATTATATTTTACTCGTTTTGCAGGTCTAAACCACTTTGGAAAGCTTAGATTGGAAGGTATCAATTTATGCTTTATTGTCATGGATCAATTGTTAATATGACACTAACATTGACTTACTTATACTTCAAATGATTGATAACTTATTATATTCCACTCATTTTGCTTTAGGTCTAAACCACTAACATTGACAAGCTTAATTTCTATTTTTGAGGTATCAATTTAAAAGATAAGGTATCAATTTATGCTTTATTGTCATGGATCAATTGTTAATATGACACTAACATCTTGGATCCTGGTTGTGATGACAAGGATAAACTTATGGAATTCACGCCATTCCTTGTTCAAGAATGTTAATCTTGAAATCTAAAATTGCATCGACATAGCAATTTTATTGCAACTAACTCTAAAATGAGTAGCAAAAGTGGATCTTTATGGCGGTAATAACACGGTTTAACTAGCTGTATTTTTATTCCTTGTCTCTAATGTTAATCTTAATCTAATCTGGTGCTTGTATGAGACATTGCCTTTCGGTGGAAGAAAAAATCTTTTTATCCCTCTGCTTACAACTATATAAGGTTTAGAGAAGCTACGGCGACAAAAGAAAAATGGTGAAGGATCGCGATGTCATTGAAATAGTGAAATCAGGGATGAATTGTGGTAGCTAAATGCCATCATATCCTTGCACCTATCCTTGAGAATGACCATTTTGTCTTGGCTGTTTTTTTCACGCACCACCATCGATTCAAGATCCTACACGCACCGAGGGAATTCACGTCTTGAATCCTCTTACGGGTTATCGACGAACAAGAAAGCAATCAAAGGGTATGTAATACTTTAAGTTGTTGCTTTGCTTTTCTTCGCTAATTGATTACTGCTAAATTTAAGTGATATGTAGCCCGGCACACACAAATGTTAACCACATCGATCGGTCAAGTATCTAGAAGCGTCGATTTCATGAAGAAAATAATGTTAATCGGATTCACAAAGTAGAGGTGCCACGGCAGCCGATTTAACATCATGTGGGTTGTATGTGATGGGATTTATGCACAAATATGTTGAAGCTCTTGTCTGGTAGAGATATGGAAGTAAGTTGTATGCCTTCCCTTGTATGTCTTGCATCTCATGTTCCTTTAAATATTTCTAACCTTATTTATGGATGTCACCAGATTACATCTAAATGGTTCTCTCATGAATCATACATCCGACGACAATTTCTAATAGATGCTTTGGTCATGCATTGTGATGCCAATCCAGAAAGAACGTATCAGCCCGGCCGGTCCTCGATTTACGGTGATCATGAGTCAGTATCGATTTTGCAAGATGAACTATGTAGCAGGGCTTATATATATCTTTTGTTCACATTTGTGTTCACATTTCCTATCATAAGGAATGTGTAAATGACACTATCTTTGAATAGTATACTCTTGATAGTATACTTTATGACTATGTAAAGTTTTTTTTTTTTTTTGAAGAAAAAGATTTACGATTTAAAGAAGCCTTGTACCCTTTTTGGTCAATCAAAATAGTTACTTGATTGTTTTGGCCCGTATATTTTGTGACCTTGTACCACACCACCACCACAACACCACACCACAATCCACAACACCACCACCACACCCACCACACCACCACCACACCACATCCACCACCACCACACACACCCACTACACACCACCACCACCACCACCACCCACCACCACCCCCCCACCACCACCACCCACCACCCCCTCCACCACTCCACCATTTGGTGTGTGTGGTGTATGGTGTGTGGTGAATGTGTGTGTGGTGGGGAGTGTGGTGAATGGTGTGGTGTGTGGTGGGATGTCTACTAGTTCACAGTGAATATGATAGTTGGTGTATGGTCTATAATTGTATGGTGTGTGGTGAATGGTGTGGTGTGTGGTGGGGTGTGTGGTGAATGGTGTGGTGTGTGGTGGGATGTGCTGGATTACGGTGAATATGATAGTTGGTGTATGGTCTATGGTGTATGGTGTGTGGTGAATGGTGTGGTGTGTGTGGTGGGGTGTGTGGTGAATGGTGTGGTGTGTGGTGGGATGTGCTTTCGTTAAAGTGAATATGATAGTGTGGGGCATGGTATGGTGCATGGTTTGGTGTGGTATACACACCCTAACGGTTTAGTGTTCATTTCATGCAAGATGGTATTGTTCAAGAGGTTTATGGACCAACATCCGTAAATTTTTGGCGGATGCTTGAGATGCTTCAAGATGCATTTAAAGAAAAATACTAGAACATATTTTCCTATTGGTGCTGGTTACCATATTTTGTTAGTGTCTTGGATCATAAATTCTGCACCTTGAAATTCCTTGTTGGCTTTAATGTTTGTTTGGTATACTATTTGATAATTGTACTTTGCATTTTATAATTAATGACAAAAGCTGTCATTAACTTGAGTTGCACCAAAAACTTGAGTTGCAAACTAAGTACCAAACATGTTTCTTATATCTATCTGAGAAAAGGATAGAAATAGTTCGATTAACTAAAAGAACAATGGAAACTTCGAGAGGAAACGGTTAAAGCAAAAAAAATAGTCACAACAATTTGTAGAAAGGGAGTTACGTCATTAATGAAAAAGCTTTACAAAAATGGAGTCCACAAGGACTATTGCAAAACAAGTTGAATTAAAAAGCTTTACAAAGAATAGTCACAAGGACTATTACCAAAAAAATTGAAACCGAGGGATTACAAAAAAACAAGGCTTGATCTTGGGGCCATCTTGACTCTCTATATGAAGGTGGAGTCCTCCATGGCATACATCTTCATTTAGGTGGCTCCTCGTCGAGGTAAACCTCATGCACCCACTCGATCACCCACTTAGCGAAGCGGCAACTACTGATGATCCATGATGAGCTTCTCCACCTCGGTGGAGTGAACTTTCTACGGCTATGTAGGGTGGCCTCCCACAGGAAGTCCGCCTCGGGAGGAAGACCACGGATCCTCCGGAGGAAGAGGAGGACGTCTTTGGCGGGGGGAGGAAGAGGCGAGCACAATGGCGGGATAGTGTTCTGCTTGAGTGTGGTCTTGAACTTGGCCATGGCGGAAGTGAAGGAGATGGGCCGGAATGGGAAGGAGTGAAGGAGATGGCCCGAATAGGCGATGGGGACGGAATGAAGGCTGGGGCAAAATTTTGGGGAATAAAAAGGATGTTTGCATGCATCTGATTTTGTTTTGGAATTAGGCGAAAGAGGAAAGGGATGTATCCATGCATACGATTTCACACCCTGGGGCGATCCACCCACCTCAATATTTTTGCAAATGTAAAATGTATAGGTTTTGAACCATATTATGAGACCAATTGCTTGGTATCTTTGATTAGCACAACCCTAACACAAAGTTAGCAATATCCCACATGCATATATCACAAAAATGCGTGCGCATATATAAATAGGGTTTTCTTTGCTTCATTGATAAGTGTGGATAGAGATTAGATGTTGAAAAGTTATGGCTCGGCCGGCTTGTAATCTTGATTCTGAGGCCAGTGTCCTCTTATCCAAGATGTAATCCTAGTCCACCCTTTTTTTAGTAATGGGCTCAAATATCCCACATGCATTCAATGTTCCACATGTTACCAAATCAACAATTGCCAAATCAACAAATGCCAAATGAATGGATTATGTTAAGGCATATTGTGTACCTATACATATTGTGTTTGGTAAAAGCGTGAGTCAACAATATAGAGATAACAAGGGAATATTCCTTATTACCTTGAAAGGAATATTCCTTATTGCATTGAAAGGAATATTCCTTAAGCCTGGTTATCGGGAATATTCCTTATTACCTTCAAAGGAATATTCTTTAGTTTGTTTAAGTGCACCCATAGTTACAAGGAATATTCCTATTACCTTGAAAGGAATATTCCTTTTTTTGCATTGAAAGGAATATTCCTTAGTGCCTAGTTATCAAGAATATTCCTTATTACCTTCAAAGGAATATTCTTTAGTTTGTTTAAGTGCACCCATAGTTACAAGGAATATTCCTTATTACATTGAAAGGAATATTCCACATTGAAATATAGCCCTTTCATTTGAGCTAGGCTTGTGGGATATATGCCAAGATCAACCATTGGCCAATTGGGTGAGAAAAAGAGGGCGATGGGAAAGATTTTTGAAAAAAGGATGTTGAACAAATCATTGGCACAAATCATTGGTTAAGGAACAAATCATTGGCATAGTGCGAACCATATCGGAAAGCAGGGGAGAAAGGGAATAGACGGGGATAAAATTCCTTTTTACACGTGGTGACCCCAGTTGATTCGATGGCGGGGAGGAGATCGAGCGACTAGATCACAATCCATATCCCCAATTCAAATGCAAACTCACACAGGCGCCCGATTCTTGAGGAGATCAATGCGAGCAAAGGAAACCAATTGAACAAAATCAAGCGGAGGCGATCCACGAGTTCAGAGGTACTCCTATTCTTAAACATGCTTTTGTTCCTAATCTAACAATTGCTTATGATGTTCTACGGATGCCTGAGGAGGAGACTTAACAATGTTGGAAGCATGGATCGAGCTATGGGAGTAGCGGACAAGGGGGATGAGGAATCCCAAATATCTAAAAGCGAGAACTAGAGAGTATTCTCATTCAACTTAAGCGAGGAAGTTGTGCATGCAAAAGCAATCAACAAAGTCTTTGAAAAGGCTGAGGTTTGGAGATTCAATAGCCTCAAACCATACTTTACCAATCTCTATCATAAATGGCAATGAAGCGAGAAGCACATGTCTTGCTTACATTGGACTTCACCAACTTCAAAGCAGGTATCTGGACACTCTTCTCACAATTTTTCGGGAACGGGACCATTGCTGATCTCACTTCTGCAGGACCTTACGGATGAATCTTGAGTCTTGAATCTTGAATCTTGAGACCTTACGCTTCTGGTGTTTTTACAACTTACACTAAGTATAGCGGTCTTGGAACTATATAAACAATATATTAATGTTTGTGTTTTAATCTGGTTTTACATTACGATTACATTCGGTTTGCAAGTCCATGCCTTAGTGCATAGAAAAGTTACTTCAACAACGGGTTAGCAGTTCGAGATTCTACAATCTCACGGCAAATTTCCGACAACATTTCATGCCAATAGTTAGTCAGTTCATATGCATAAGATGTACCTTTAATCTTATGTTTGGTGGCTCAATGGAAATCTCACCCCAATTCTTGACTTCGGGATGGACAAGAACTTTCTTTCCTTGAATAAGCTGTACTTTTGATGGCAACCGGGAATCAATTCAAAGTAGTTACCAGCTATAACTTCATTACCACAATAAAATTCATTTCCATAATCATCCTTGGTGTCTTCTTGAGGGCATGTTTCACTACATTGCCTTTGGATGAGATAATAAGGGACCCTTTCATAATTGTCTAGGGATGTGAATGATGCAAAATAATCTCCAACCTGCCTTTGTCTCATCCACATTGTCCGTCATTTGCCCACAAGTCCTCCGCCTCGTTGCCCATCTTCTTCAACATTGTCCCTGTTTGTAGGCTCTAGTTTTCTCAACTCCCACCTACCACAATGATCGGCATTCTCACAAAGCGGGCCAATCAAAATTGATGCATGCCTTACAAAAACATGAAAGAGATCTACACATTAACTTTGTTGGATCATTTGGATCTATGGATGATCACGCAATGAAGAGATTGCACCCTTTCAGGGGAGCACATCAAATCTTTGGGAGCGGTCAATGTCGGACACCTTCAAAATACCCTTTCCACATCAGAAATTTTCTCTTCAAGAACCTCACATGCAGTTTCTGCATTTTTTATCACTTTCCCATCCTTTTTTCTTTGTTCTGCCTCGAGCCATAGTTTGGCTATGGCTCCTTCTCCGTCATGTGTGCCCTTCCCATGTCTGAGCCAAAGAAATTCCAGTGCATTCTGATCTTATGCTCTTGATGATACCTAGTTACATGATAGAAAGCTCTTCTCGACTTGAATTGGGCTGCACACCCGTCGGACCAAACTAGGTGGTATTTCATATGACCAGGCACCATTTTCTTTCAGCCAATTGAGGTGCATCTTGAATGCTTTTTTGTACAAAGTGAGTATCATGTGTTTTGTCCTCTGAAATAAAGAAGTGCACACATTTCCTCATTTTACCCTGTACCTTGAACATCGTGATGTGGACCAATATGCTGATTTGTTCATTGTACCAATGTTGTGCTTGAATCTCGTTGAATGGCTTCAAAGTATAATTCTCCGAGAAATCAACAAGCCCGATAATGATATCATCATCACGAAGACTCTTCATGGATTCCTTGAATTGTTTGCTCGCCAATGTGCCACAAAGTTATGATATACAAACTTAGACATATGATCAAACATGTTATCCAACATATTCTTTGGGCTGCCTTTCTTGTCAATTAGCTTTAGTCTTAGGTGAAGTTCCTTTCTTGAGGGCTCATTAACGTAACCATAGACTTGCCAATCAAGCGTTTGATCAATCGCTCCTTGTATTCTCTTGGACACAACTCAATTAATTGTTTCCCACAATTTCCACAATCGATTTGATACATTGTAGCTTATGCCACTCGTTTCTTTTTGCTGTCACATACCATAGCCCTCAAAATGTGCTAACATTATCAAATGTCTTGTCCTTGGCTTGACATATTCCAACATGAGCTTCGGATCGCACACACCACAATTGCACGAACAATTTTCATGGAGTCTTGACCTCATCAAATTAAATGCACCTTGTACAGGATCGATTGCTCATGTTTCCACGCAACAACATGTGTTTCTTTCCTTTAGCTTTCTAATGCAAGAAGGTTTTAAGTATTCAAATTGCCTAAGCCCAATCCGAACCTCACGGATCTTGATCCACAAAATTGGAATAATTGACTGTAAAATTACAATTGAAATAAAATTAGTCACCTCATTACATTACATTACATTACATACAAATCTTTTACATATTCAAGACCCTAAACTCCCACACATACATGTACATTCGACATGAATTTTATTTCATTTACTATGAAGTCACATAATTTTTTTGACAATTAATACATCTCCACACTTCTTCTTCTTAGTTCTTGCCTACATCTACAATACATCCGAATATACATGTAAACAAATATACATCGAATATACATGTAAACAAATATACATATGCGTGTTGCCATGAAATAATTTGACATTTCCATGTAGAACAACTAGTCACTGTTTGCATCTAATTACATTCAAAAGTAAAAGAAATCATTTACAAACTTTACATCGGTGTTACAAAATAAAAGACATCTTTATTACGCCAAAAAGTAAAGAAATCTACAAACTTTACATCGGTGTTACAAAATAAAAAACATCTTTATTAGAAAAACAAGATGCAATTCTGACTAAAATTACGATTAAAATACACTGTGTAATGTCAATATATTGAATTGGTTGTGTCCTCTTCTTCATGACATCTCTAATTTTTGGTGAAACCTTTGAGTTATCTAACCAAAACCGAGCAACCATATCCTTCATAGCCTGATCTATCGTATTTGTTCTTGGATTTTGACACACCTAATGCCCACAGATTTGTTCCACCTAGTGACATTCTTTTCCTTCTCTCCTTTGCTAGTTTCATATTTCTAGGATGTATTTTCAGCAACTTAGGCGCTAGTGAAGTCTTACGTAATTCTCCTTCCTCTCCAACCACCATAGATAGTACAGAATGCTTTGCGGCAAATTCTGTCATTGCTATTTGCATTTTTGGCGTCTTGGAGGCCATCCTTTAAATTCTTTACCAGATCTGTTTTCCACGATAGCCTCTTGAGGCCTTCCAATGGCCTGGCTCAAATAGGAATTGCAATCTTTTTCCTGCAATAATCTTCTTGCAAATATACTTTCTTTGTTTTGGAGTCAAATTAGATACCTCATTCATTATGAGATTTACGAAGCATTCACCTTTCTTCTAATTGGCTTTGTCACGTATCCAACCCTACAAACCCTCTGTTTTGATTTTCTTTGCACCTTGTAGCGGTGCTTTCGAAACTTCATCAGCGGGAGGATTGAAATCAAACCCGATCTTGACCTCGAAGTGCTTGCATGAGAGTCCATCCTTCTTCCATAGTTTCTTCTTCAACTGGTGCTTTAAGACATCGATCCATTACTGCGAAAAGGGGATACAACATCACGCACAAAAAAATCGGATTATTAACCCGGTTTTGTATTCTTTGCTTGAAGGGATTTGTATTCTTGCTTGAAGGAAAGCGATTTCAATTTCTTCAAGATACATTTGTTTCTTGAAATGCATTCGATTTAGGAGCGGCTATAATCGATTCGGGCCAAGTTTTTAGTTGAGGTAGAATCCGGAGCCATGTTTGATCGATTGAGGAAAGTTCAAAATGTCGCCAAAGTTTTTTTTTTTTTTTTTTTTTCGCGGCAAGATATTTAGATTTTATTGATAGAGAAGCTAGTACAAGATTTGGGAGGATTTGGTATAATTATGGAGAATATTGTCGTCAACCCCCCTTTATTAATGATAGGCAACTCCATGTAAAATTCAAAATGTACATTACAAACACTTTAACCAGTTCAAATTTTTACATCAATATACAAAAAATTCAATCACCCTTTCATGCTTCTACCCAGCCCCTCGTTACACCCTCTCCCCTCTGAACCCTTTTCCTGTGTCTACCCGGTGGACGTGGTCCATCCTCAACCACATGAGTTTTTGCTGTCATGTCTTGAGGTCCATATGAACACCAATACTTCTATTATGCAAATACAAGTTAATGTAGACCTAAGTGTAATTCTAAAAGAACCACTTCAAATGAATCAAAATAACTTCAAGCAAACACAATAACTTCTTGGTTCACTCAATGATGATTTCCAATTAAAAACACATGAATCTAACAATGTCTATACCTCTTGAAGGTCAAATAGGAATCTTTGTAGGGTCTTTTTAACACTCTCTCAGCCTCGGAGCTCCGGAGATAGAAGTTGCAAGGTGCTTGGGAATTCTTCTGCTCCCCAAGAATATCTTGAACCCGGTTGGTGTGGATGTAGCAGGTCCACAGCAGCATCCGCCCACCCCCTTGAATAGTAGGTACCTGATGCTCTTCAGGATACCAATGGAGATTGCCATGATCAAACAACCCATTTGGAGGTGATTCGGGCTGTATTTCAGCCCTTAGCTGTAGAAAAATACTCAAAATATAAATGGGCATGCATGTCTCTTCATTGAAATGACTTAGTAATCGATTACCTCTTCTCTCTTCTCCTCTAGTTCGGTCCATGCCTGCGGCATTCCGGCTCCTCTACCAGGGCTACCTCGACATGCGGCCAGAGAGAAACCCGGAGAAACAACGTGCTTCGGGGAGTGATCCCGGGAGGATGATCTCGAACCTCCACGTGTCCTCAATATTGGAGTGGCGAGTCCGTGCATGGGGTGGCAAGTTCAAACCTGGACCGTTGGATGGGTCTACGCTTCAATCTCCAACGTCCATACGCTTTCATATACCGCCCTCCGAATCACGGGTGCAATCAACGTCTGATCACGGAGGTCGGAATCATAACTGCTGACTAATCGCCGCCGCTAACGGCCCGGTGCAGACGTAACCTACATCGGCGGAGTCAGCCCCTGACCTTGGCAATACGACACCTTTGGCACATGACGCAGGATCCCGAGATCGAGGATCAACTCCGGATAACGGCGTCGCCCGGTGGTGTGATCCCGAGGAGGGATCACAACCGCCTGCTGACCGTGATTCCAGAGACGATCACCCGATTGTCCGTGGGCGGATAACGAGGGGTCAGCGTGATCCTATCCTCACTACCGGATGTGATGTGATCCCTGAGATAGGGGATCACCACGCCGAGCATCTAGAGAGGATATCGACGGGCCCCTCGTGATCCCCGCAGGAGGGGATCACCGAAGCGTGATCCCAGGAGGGGATCTGGGACGGGGGAGATTCGACGCCTGGTTTCGGACGGCCCGGATCGACCTTGAGCGATGTACCTGCATGTGTCAGCATCGAAAACGAGGGTCCCCGGAACGGATCCCCGCCGAGAATGCCCTCGGGATTCCTAAGACAGATCTCTAGCTCCCGGGATCCCCAAAACCAGTATTTATATCTTGAGCCCAACACAAATGTACTAAGGGTAATAATGCTAGCTAAACAAAGACACACAAAAGGTATTAAGGATAATAATGCTAGGTGAGTTTGGTTGGACTAATGATTTGGTTACGATGTTATTGTAACTAGGTAAGTAGACCAAGGAAGGATAATGCCATAGCTTACATTCTCCGTGTTCTAGTTGTAATATATAACGATTTAGTTTATACAGGTTTTGCAACACCAAAAGAACCATATTCAAATTATAGAAGAAACAAAAACAAAACAAAAACACCAAAACAAATAAGTTTAGTTTTTCTTTTCGATACAAAACATGGCTATGATAACATCATCTCTTCAATATCTTCATAAAAAAAAGCTTCTTTGCGATACAATGATACAAGACAAAAAATATATGACTAGAATGATCATTTGGACCGGGAAGTATGATTTGTTTGTTGTGCAAATCATGTTTTAATCGGACTTGAAACCCTACTAAATCCACTTTCGAAAATTTGTTGTTTTGACCTAGGAAATTTAATCAAATATGATGCTATTATACATTATCGAAAAAGAGCCGGAGAGAGCTTTCCAAGACATTAAAGAACACATAAAATGGAGTCTGGATTCAAAAATGGAGTCTTGATTAATCTCAAATCTGCATTTTGCAAAAATCCGGATTGAAAAATACAAAAAGGTTACTTGGTCAAATCATATACCAAAAGAAAGCTCTCTACATAAGCTTTCCAACAAGCCCAAGGACTCAAGTTATAAGCGCGAAAACAATTTTAGCATTCTCTCTTTAACGCTTCTCTTCTTTATCTATTTTTAGTGACTTAGATAATATAATGGTTTGATAAAAAAAAACCTCTCACAAAAATTTTATTTTTGACCCAACCAAAAATTTGTAAAAAACATTTGCAAACATAATAGATGATGAGTAGCTAAAGAAATTTAAGGATTCCATATTGTTAACTTATGGGCGACTCACATGGAGTTTTTTTTTTCCGCGGTGACAATGCGGCAATTGCGAACCCCATCTTATCGGCAAAAAGGCCCGCGATCATTATGGACGTCAGGCCAGCTAAAACTCCAAAATGGGCTGAAAAAACTTGTTCAATACTGGATCAACTAGAAATCAGCCACAGCTAGGATTATCCTCATCACTTCACTAAATGTAGCATGTTGTATGTTGTGGGATCGATGGTTTTTTCTACTCCCGATTTGGGTTGGAGTTCGCTGGAAACCTTATAGAGTTTCTTGTTGAAACTTAATAGGGTTTCAATGGAAACTTGATGTAGTTTCCATGAAACTACATCAAGTTTCCATTGAAACTGTATTAAGTTTCCATGGAAACTATGTTAGGTTTCCTTAGGAAAACCTTGTAAGGTTTCCTTTATGGAAACTATACGTAGTTTACTTTTGGGAAAACTCTATAAGGTTTTCGCTTTTTTAAATAAAAAAAATAAAGATCTAGGCACGTGTGTTAGATCTTGTGGCACATTTTCAAGATTGTATGACAAAATGTAATCTACCCACATGTGTAAGATCTTATGGAAGATTGTGTTCTCAAATGCATTAATGGTGTCTTTTTAGCTTGAGGAGTACGCCAACATTTTGAATTTGAAACGCATTAGGTTTCAAAGAAACTTAAACTACATTAGGTTTCCAAAGAAACTATATTAGTTTCCCTTGAAACTACATTAGGTTTCCAAGGAAACTACATTAGGTTTCTCATAAGGTTTTAAATTTGGATAGGAAACTTTATAAGGTTTCCATTTTGTAAAATAAAATGGAGTGTAGGCACGTGTGTAAGATCTTGTGGCACATATGCAAGATTGTATGACAACTTGCATTAAATGGTGTCCTCTTAGCGTAAGAAGCACGCTAACATTTTGAAATTGAAGGGGAACCTTCGTGAACACGCATTTGTCTTATAGATACTTGGACTTGTTCGTTTTCTCCATCTTCATTCAGAGCTCCTTGAGCATCCTTTGTTCATGCAAGTTATAGCTTATTGTCAATCGCATGATGGAGCTAGAGTTCAGCTTGGAAGAGGATGAGGAAGAAGTGCTTTCAATGGATTCAACTCCATCTGATTCAGATGAAAATGTAAGTGATTATGCTTTCGGGAATAGTGATGAAGATGCAGGTTTTGAGGGCTTTGTCAATGAAGAGCATGAAGCACACGAGAACCAGTAAAATGATCCCTCGAATGAGGAAGGATGCGTTGCATTATTTCCACCTATTCCTACAATTGCATCAAGTGAAGGCTATGTTTTTACTGAGGTGTCATACAACTTAATGGTCCATTGCATCATAAATTCTGTCCATCCTTCTAGCCAAGATGTGCTTGCAGCGGATCCAAACTTTCCTCTAGGTTATGTTCGTCAACATAACTCAGGGGATATACAGATCATGGCAAGGTGGTTGAGCTTTCAAGATAAGTTGCAAGTGGATACACAAACATGTCTGAGGCAATGGAAACGTGGAAAGGGGGGGTGACATCGGTACTGATATAGGAGTAGTGTGATGGGATATGGGAGCACTGCTCTGGATAGGCACCCTCCCAATGTACAGATCTACATCAACAGCTGTACACGGAAGGAATGAAGTACTAGGAGATGTGCCAACAAGTGTACGTGAGGGGGGCATATAATCTCTCCCATCCTCCATAGTAGATGAAGTGGAGGGACAAGCAAGTCCTAGCTATAATGCAAAATCTATCGTAGCTCCTGCCTCCTGTATGCCCTGTATGTCTAGAAAATGATGTTCAGGATCCAAACAACCCTCCTTAATCATGCCCTCTGTCACTGCATGACCTGAGTCTACTATACCATCAACTACAAAATCCTCAGCTACCTCGATATCCTCACCCTTATCAATCTTGTCGTCTGCTGTGTCTATATGTAGTGAGTCTACTAGACCATCAGGAGCCACCTCAAGATCCTCATCCTCCTCAACATCCTCATGCCCATGTCTCCTCATGAGCCTAGCCTCATCTCTCGTCTCGGCGTCTACCTTGGTACCAAATTTTGACGCACATCCAATAGCCTCTGTACTTGCTCATCCATCCACTTTGGTCCCTTCCTGCGGAACAACCCCGTGCTAGCTCTAGTGGTGGCGATTATGCGCTCCATCTTACTCCCTCTCTGACCATCGGTATGCGTGCTCTAGCCCTATTCCTCCTCTTGGCGGGCTAATCAAGTAATACGCCTTGCTACACCGCTCTTGTCCACGCATGCGGCTCTTCTCCCTTTCTTTTTCCGGTGTTGCATCATCTATAGGGGCATCCTCATGCCTCTTACGTGCACCTCGTGCACGAGGAACCCAAGGCACCTCACTGTGCTTATCCCTCTGATGGATAGCTGCCCCCTGCATTGTCATCCCCAAATACCCCTCCCCACCATGGTCATGGGTATGAGTGCACCCATCAAATATGCAAAACCACCTGTCCTGAGATGTGGCAAACTGCCCATGAATAGTCGTCGTTAGATGACGTATCTTCCATAACCCGTTATGCACAACACTAATTCAAACACAAATATTAATGCTAAGATGAGAGGCTACTATGATTTCAAAAAAGAAATTTGAGAAATTTATATCCTACCCTATATACATCTTATGATCTAAATCTATTGTAATACTATTGTCTAAAAAGAAGAACATTACAATACTCACACTTCATCAGCCCATGTCAAATGTTTGGATGGCATCGCCACACCATCTCCCTCTTATTGCGAGTCTGTTGTAGCCATCCCTATGGTAAAGCGCTAGAAAAATTATGTTTTAGTTAGAAGACCATAAATATTGTATGCACACAATTATACAATTGCAAATACATCCTATTAACCATATATACACCGATGGTTTTTTCTACGCCCGATTTGGGTTGGACTTCAGTGGAAACCTCCCCAACTTTCCATGGAAGCCTCCCCCACTTTCAGTGGAAACCTCTCTAACTTTCCCTGGAAACCTCCCTCATTTTCCTGGAAACCTCCCCACCTTTCCCTGGAAACCTCCCCAACTTTCCAGGCAAACCTGGGGAGGTTTCCATTTTGGAAAATAGGGGAGGTTTCCATGGAAACCTCCCCACCTTTCCCTGGAAACCTCCCCAACTTTCCTGGAAAACCAGGGGAGGTTTCCATATACGAAAACAGAGGAGGTTTCCATGGAAAATTGGGGAGGTTTCCATAAAAATTAGTAAAAAAAGCCCTCCACGATCTGCCTTGATCCACGTGCTTCTTTAATAGCCACCTCGGTGGTTGTGTAAACATGCCCCTATTAATTACACCCGCCTTTATTCATTAATTACGGCCCTTTATTTTTTTAAAATATTTTAATAGAAACCTCCTCAATTTTCCGAGGAAACTAGGGGAGGTTTCCATAGAATGTTTATAGTAACCTTGATTTTCCTATGGTTGAATGAAGCCCCATAGGTTCAACAAGGTCCCTCCCATTTTCTTTTCTTATGGTCGAAACCCCAGTAGGTTCAACAAGGACGCTTCGTGACATGGTGGATGGGCCATGCGCACGTCCAATTTCCAAATCATAGAGATGCGCTGCGCACGTCCAATTTCCAAATCATGAGAAGTTATGATCGCTTGTGGTAGTGCTATTTATCTTTTACCTAAGTGGCACCCTATGTGCGATGACAAGTATTAATGTGATGGTATACCTTCTTTTGTCAACAAAATGTAATGCTAATAATATTTATAACAACAAACGTACATCAAAATATGTCTTGCCACATAAGTCAGGCGTAAAAAACAAATGCAATATGTAGTGTAAATGTGGGCACTATGACATCATTGAGCCCGACGTCTGCTATGACGAAGACACAATGCATATAGCAAAGCAATAGCACAAGAAATAACTTGTCGCTCCTATGACGAAGACACAATGCATATAGCAAAGCAATAGCACAAGAAATAACTTGTCGCTCCTTGGAAACCACGAAGTCAACTGGATTTTTTGCCACAAAACAGTTGTGCAGCATGTTCTTCATTCTTCCCTCCAGGAACTTGGAGGTTCTTCGTCGATTTGGTGACTTATTCAACTGCAGTTCTTTGGGATCAATGATATGGTATCTATATGACATGATCCCAGCCAAAAGGGAGATGGATCATTGACATGCCTTATCCAAGGCTTTTGATTTTAATTTCATTCTGCTAGCATCCTTCAAAGACTTTATTCTAATGCTATTTGTTTTTTTTACCATAGTTCTATCATCATGGGTAATGGGCATATTGTTGGATAGAAAACAACAGTAGCATAACGTGGTCAAATCTTAATGGTTTTAAGTTTCATATTACATAAAGAAGATACATATTGAAAAATCTATTTAATATATGGTAACTGAACAAGGCAAGTCACAAGCAAGTCTCAGAAGTGGGAGCATGCTATTTCTTTAACGCAAAGTAACAAAGGCCTTGATCCTCTATTGTGTAGATCTATAGAAGAAATCGTTTCAGACAGTTTAAATTCATCAGACTTAGATGGTGTTTGTAACTTTTTTGCCAGATTGTGCAATGGCAGCATCACATGAGGATGTTAGACCATTGCATGACCATTGCATGTTAGACTATGTTATACCGGAGCCCATCTGCATGACTAATTTGGTCCAGAGAAGTCCTCCCGACAAATGCTGGTGAAAATTGGCATGCAGCAGGGGCGCTCAGATTTGAAGCTGAAATTGCAGCAACCCCAAATTCTATATTTGGAGCTCAGGAACGGAAAGCTTGATAAGAAGCTTCCGAAAAATAAGCAGCAAGGAGGTCGTCATTGTAGCCAGACTGGAACAAGAAAGGAAGCATTTTTGAGAAAGGAAGCAAATCGGAGAATTTAGAATGTTAGTAAAAGCACTGGAATGATGCTGAGGAATGATCGAAAGGGGAAAAAAAACTCAAAAGAGTTGCCACTGCAAATTGAAGGCAACCGGTAAGCACGGCTTTAAAATTGATCTTCGTTTATATTGAATCTGAGCCCTCAAATCATAGTCCCGTCATCTCCACCTCTCAAATGCTGTCAAGGAGAGACTATCAGCGCAAAAGTTAAAGAATCATACCTAGTTTTACTCATGCATCAATCACAGTTACCACAGTTACTCATGCATCAATCGTATATAGAAACTTGGTCTCATAAACATCGAATGTTGATATATGCTGCACTTTAGCAAGGTAAAGTAACAACCATAAGGCATGTAAAGCACTGCAATAAAACTTTTTTTCATATTTAATGAGCACCACGATAGCTTATAAGCACTCAAATAGCATAGTTGTGGCAAGCACCACTTAGTAAAAGTTACCACAACAAGCACATGGATAACCCTATCAAAGCTAGAATCTAGCGACCTGTAGGCAGTATTTTAAACAGAAATAACACTTGCATGCAACCACATGGAACATTAGCAGTTGACTACAACTTACAGTGCCAAACTACACTTAATCTATCCACTATAAGCAACTTAGAGTTTTAATCTATCCACTATAAGCAACCTAGATGAGAACTCTGCAAAAATTACTAACAGGAACCCATGCAGTATTATACTTGCGAGCAAAAGCAAAAACGCCGCAAAACCAGCCCCGAAACTTACAGATTACTCGCCATTTCTAACCGAAGTCTAAAGTTATGAAATGCAGCTAAGTCACACCCGATTTGGAAGCTCCCGGTTTAATTATTGGGATCTTGAATCTGTTGAAATTGTTCTTTGGACCTCTAGGAAAAAACGCCTTTGCATATGTCTCCTTGAATGTAACTCAAAATCATACCGGGCACCACAGAACCGGCATAAAAAAACTCATTCCAAAGTATGATGCATTGGCCCCACGACCATTAAAATGCAAAATGAACAAAGCTTAGATTCAAAATGGATGAAAATACCACAGGCTAGGCTCCAAA
The DNA here is from genome assembly GCA_021234155.1 of Isoetes taiwanensis. NCBI lineage: Eukaryota > Viridiplantae > Streptophyta > Lycopodiopsida > Isoetales > Isoetaceae > Isoetes > Isoetes taiwanensis. The sequence goes on from JAJEKV010000004.1 coordinate 31,714,900, forward strand.
CTTTACCTTACGTCTTTGAAATGCGGCTACTTCATACCCATTCCAAGATGGCACATAAGCACCGGGCTCATAAGGTTTTGCAAAATGGCATACAAGTCGTTTAGGCAACAAACCCTGTTCTATCTGCCAGATTGAACGACCTATTTTATTTTGCCATAAGCGATGGAAGCTACCGATTTAAATTTCTTAGCCAAGAAATAACATTACAAGAAAATTTCATTACAACTGTCTATGGGTAGAATGCTTTATCGAAAATCAAACCTGCTGTGAGTTGAATACAAGTAGATATGTGCACACTCCCATTGCTGCATGCATCAGCTCCATCAAAAATAGAATCCGCCCATCAAAAATAGAACAGCAAAATACAAAACAAATGCAGCAGACAAGACAACACATACTTACCAAGATCAAGATCAAGGCAACAGCGGCATGCCCATCAAATTCCTGCTTCAAATCCTGCTTGCCCTCAAATTCCTGCTTCAAATTCTTTTTGTTCTTTCAAATTGGTGCATTAAATGGAAGCGCATGCCTTAGATTCTGCTGCAGATATGGAAGCCTTGATACACAATCAGGAATCATTGAAAAGTTCAACGAAAGCGACGGGATTGAAAGACTACTTTTTAAGTTTGAGGGGAAACTGAATATAGCTTCAGGGAAACTGAATATAGTTTCCATTGAACCTTTATATAGTTTCCAAAATGAAACTATATTCAGTTTCTCTTTCTTGGTGGATAACCCAAATCGGGCGTAGATAAAGTCTTCGTTGTGGGATCGTTAGAAATTTTTGCAGATTTCAAAAAGAAAAGCAAAAAATAGGTCAGAAATTAGTTAAAAGAAAAGCAAATAAAACCAAAAAGGACCGACAAGGACACGGTGTAAAGCACTAAGAGAGATGGACGGCTACGGGGCAATTGAAATGGGCGGTCAGATCGTCCCCAGGTACTCCGGCGTGCTGCAGAGCTGGAGGTGTGGCTATGGAGATCCGTGATCAAATAGGTACAAATGAGGCGCGAGCCTCGACACCCTGCAGATTCCCTGCCGCCACTCCTGCCGCCGCTGTTGTCCATGTTTGTGCCACGCTCATCATTCCTTGAATTGGCGCTTATTCTTGCAAATTGGATTTATATGAGCAAACTTATTCGCCCTTTCATTTTCCTTCTCTCATTCCGTCTTCCATACCACTAATCTTCATCTGGATTCAGAAAAACGCTCAAATCCTTATCGGAGTTACTCCAATGGGTATATTCTGGTGCATTCTGGCTATTGTTTTTTCTGCCGGATCGATTTCTTGTGCCGGAATTGAGGCGGGAAGAAATGGGCATTATGAAGATTGTATGGCGCTGCTGCAGATTAAAGAAATGTGCGAGGATCCAAGGGGGGTGTTGAATAGTTGGGAAGGATCAGATTGCTGTGTATGGCAGGGGATTAGATGCAGTTCTTCGAGCAAAAGAGTGGTAGAAATAAATCTGAAACAAGAACCAGTTATGGAGTCTTTACGGGGCACTCTGTCGCCAGCAATAGGCCAAATATCAGACCTCCAAGTAATTGATCTTACCAACAATGGCTTCTCCGGCGAGATTCCAAGCTCCATTGCAAATCTGACATCTCTAAAAAAGCTCACTCTCTCCAATAACGAGTTCACAGGCCCGATTCCGGCATGGATTGGGCGTTTATCTAAGCTTCAAGTTTTAGGGCTGGATTATAATTTCTTTAAGGGCTCAATTCCGGCAGGGATTGCAGATCTACAGAACCTTAGAGAGCTCCGGCTTGCTCATCTGCAACTCATAAGCGGAATAATTCCGGCAGAATTAGGCAAGCTTTCCAGGCTGCAAAAGCTGGACATGTCTTCCATGGATAATCTAGGCAGTACAATTCCCTGCAGCCTGGGAAAATTAGTTCATCTGAACTATTTAAGCTTTGCAAATTCCTATAGAATTTCTGGTCCCATACCTGCAGCTTTTGCCACACTTTCTAATCTGATTTTTCTTGATCTTTCCATGACTGGAATAAGTGGTACCCTTCCTGACAATATTGGCTTGCTAAGAAGATTACAGACTCTGAAAATTTCTTTTACAAAACTTTCTGGCCCTTTGCCTTCAACTCTGGGAGATCTTTCAAGCCTTCAACAACTTGAACTCAATGATAACCGATTTAGTGGAAGCATTCCTTCTACTCTTGGAAAACTGTCCAATCTCAACACCCTTTTGCTAAAAAATAATATTCTCAGTGGTCAAATTCCAAGCTCTGTGACTCGCCTTTCCAGGCTCCAGATTATGGACTTATCATATAACTATGGCATTTCTGGTCCTATTCCTTCACAAATAGGCAGACTTTCTTCTCTGCAGAAGTTATTGCTTCAATCCAATGCATTAACCGGGTCTATACCAAGCTCTTTTGGTTTACTTTCTAACTTGAACACTGCAGATTTGTCTGTAAATCTTATCTCAGGCCATATTCCAAATGGATTTGCGAGAAATCTAAGCAGTTTAAAGTTTTTGGCTCTCAGCAATAACAGAATAACTGGATTGCCTGCAGATATGCGAAGTCTGGTTAAACTAAATGTTCTATACTTGGATAATAATCTGCTAAGTTTGGATCAGATCAAAGGCCTGGCCACTCTGCCGAACATTGGAGAGATTCATTTGAAATCATCAGGCTTAAATGGTCCATTTCCTCAATGGATACCTGATCTGAATCTCATAGAATCAAATGACTATGTAGCAACAACTATTGATCTTTCTTTCAACAGGCTTACAGGCCAGATTCCTGCTAAAATAGGCAGGCTGAAAAATGTGATCATCTTGAAGTTAAACGGAAACAGACTTCATGGAAACTTGCCTGCAAGCATAGGCAATGTTTCTACTCTGCAGAAGCTTGATTTGAGCAAGAACATGCTTGAAGGACAGATTCCTGCTAGTATTGGAGGTTTAATTTCTCTTGGTTTTCTGGATCTTTCTGTGAACAGATTTACAGGCAGGATTCCTCCAAGTCTATTGCATCTTGAAAGTCTGGAGGTGTTTAATGTTTCAAGCAACCATCTGTGTGGCCAAATACCAAAAGGGCTGCCTCTTTCTTCTTTTGGAATGGCTTCATATTCTGGCAATCCAGGCCTCTGTGGTTTCCCTCTTCCTGCATGTTCTGATTAGCTGATTATTTGCTTACTTCAGTTCTGCAGAGGGATTTTTTTGGTCTTCAATTCCTCTGCACTGCTCAAGATTTGGACAGAGAGTATTGAGGAAAATCTGACAAATTTTTGACTAAAATGCATCTGCAGTATGCATGCATTTAACAATGAACTGGTTCCGGTTACTTGTGTTCCAGTTAGTGCAGTTGTACATAAAGCATTGGCCAAGGCTGTCAGTTTCCCTGTTATGATCTTTGTATCCACCTTCATTCAACTCTGTGGCATGAGATCATGTTGAGGTACTAGTGATTTTGTAATTTGTCCTGCACTAATAACTCCAGCCTGCTTCAAACTGGATCTTCACTTTTCAGTTTGTTTCATCTCAAACCGTCCAGATATTTCATTCTTTGTCTGATTGTCATCAATGTTTCTGTTATGTCGTTGAATTGTTTCTGGCTTACTTGGCTCTGGCTGTTTGTTTCTGTACATTTGGAGCCTCCTTTAAAAAATTCTAAAATGTTCTCAGCAATTGGACCTTTTTTTTCAACGTTGCATATTTCTTTGCATTTAACTTTGTTATTCTTGAATGATTAGAAGCTCCTTATTGCCAAATTAATATTCTGTTCTAGTAAAATTATTATTCTGCTCTCATACCAATGTTCTCGTCCCACATTATTTCTAACATATGGCCACAAGGATAAAACATGAATCTCATAAGCGAGGTTTTCTATACTATGGTTCTCTTTTCAGGTTGATTTGCATAAACTATATTGTTTGATTGGAAACATAGAGAATGTAGGTTTTCATTGATATACTTGCTGAATTATGACCCCAACATGCTAATCAAGTTAAAAGAGCCTTGTATATAGATATGGGTAAAAATATTTCCAAATGGTGGCCATTTTTGTTCAAAATATGCACCCACGTAGCTCTCTAGACATTCAAAGTGTTAAAGACTTTAGGGAGAAGAAAGGAATTGAGGTTAAAGTTTGCATCTAGATCTTAAAAAGCTTGGAAGCTTTAGGGAAGGCTTTAGAATTCTAATCACCTAATGATGTAGATTTCAAAAGGCTGCTGGTTAGAAATATGTTATGGGGTGCCTGTCAAACCTGGCAGGTGCTCCAGTGAGGTTAAGAGCAGGACCACACAATGATGTAGATCTTCAAGAACCCACAGACCTTGAGTGTGGTTATCCTTTCCAACATGGACTCTATTTGAAATTGGTCAACAACAACAATAACAGGACTATGACAATGACATACACACAAATTACTAGTTCTTAGTTTTATTTGCTTTGTTTTATATTCCTTGGAAATCTGCAAAAATTCCCAAGTAAAGTAGCTTGATTTCCAAACATGCTACATGTCGTTTGTATGAAATATCATTGTGGGCATCATCTTTACCTCATCCTGCATTTCTTCACCTATCCATCATATGATATTTTATTCCGCTTCTTCTTCCAATGTTGCAAACATGTATAAACTATATCGTTATATTAGAAAAGTGAGAATGTAGGAGGCTAGATCTAGCGAACATCGAGCCTATGGTTCTTTTGACGTTGCAAACATGTATATACTAAATCGTTATATATTAGAACATTGAGAATGTAGGATATGGCATTATCTTCCTTGGTATACTTGCCCAATTATAACTCTAACATGGTAATCAAATCAATAGTCCAATCAAACTCACCTAGCATTATTACTCTTGACACTATGTGTATAGTTATCCTAACATATATAAAGCAGTGTGATTTTTTGTTTGAAAAAATAACTTCCTAATATTTCCGTCGCTGAGAAGGGCTCTCCAGTCGACACGTTAATTTTTGGGCCATTTCTCTGTTTTTTTTTTCCCTCTATTTTCTTTGTCCTACACGTGGTTGGGAGCCACAATTACTTTGCTTTGAAGCAAAGCCCGAATTGTCCGGCGATTCAATCGACTACCATTTCTAAGGATAAGCTCTTCGCCGGATTTGCCGAACCATTCCGCCATGGCGTGGCTCCATCCGGTTCGTTTCTACTATTCCTTTGTATCTGTCTCATTTTCTCCCCTTCATTTGCCGATTTTTGGTTCCCAAAATTTGAAGGAAAAATGACTCGAGTTGCTCAAAGCACGGGACAATATCACCGTAGCGGATGAACAAAATTCAAGCTTAATCTGGATTGTCAAATAACCGGCTTGGAAGAATAGTTTACGCCAAGCCGCTCCGACCAAAAAATGGCTCCTTAGTTTCTTTTACCACAAATTTTCGTTTTTTTATACGTGGGGTTACGGCGGGGGCTACAATTTGCTTTCCTTATAACTTCTAAATACGAAAAGAAGCCACCAAGGCCGGTTTTCCCCGAAAATCCCCCATACGGAAGTTTCCCTTCGATAATTTGGGGGAGGAGGCAATGATTAGGATTGGCCGGGTTTTACTTCTGAAACAAAATTCGGGGAAAAAATTCGGGGTTTGTCGAAATGCTATCCCATTTGAAGGATGAGGCGATTCAAACAGAGGATGCGAATCAAAGCTCTTGATGGAAGCAAAATTCGGGGAAGAGATTATGAGTTTGGGGAGGCCAAAATGTGACCCATTTGAAGGATGAGCCGGATAAAAAGCAGAGATGCGAGAATCAAAGCTCTTGGCGATTATGATGCGAGAATAGGGCGGAAAAATTTTGGCGGGGAGTTATGCTCGCCAATTGCAATGTGGGCTACAAGATTAATGCCCGGTGGATCGATCCATGGGGGCAAAATATGCAAGCCATATATAGAACCATAGCTGGAAGCTCGACAACCCAACTTACTTCGGCTCCTCGAACTTCATGCCGAGGATGAACCTCTCTCAGGAATGGGTTTAGAGCTTTAAGGCATCTTGATCATCATTTAAGCCTTTGGATTGCACGTGAATTGCTTACTAGAGTAAACTAGTTTTACACCATATTTGTACAAGGTGTATTTCGGATGGGTCCGTGTTTGGGAAAGGGAAGACACAGGCAAGAATTAGATTATATGTGGTTCATCAAGTCTATCATATGCAAAGCTTTTCTTGTTGTGTTGAACCAGCAATTTTTCTTGGCCTTGCAGTAGTGCATTGAGAGAGTGGCACTTCGGGTCACATTTGAGCTGTCCATTATTTCTCATATGCCATTCTTCATCGCAGGAGAGCATTGGAGTATGTTTAGTGTCTATTCAAAGCAGTGTTCTTTTATTCTCGTGTTTTTAAAGGTGCACCTAGCAAGTATTCTAATCTGTCTCCATTAATAGTTAGAAACGGTATGAGAGTAACTTACAAATCCATATGCAATGGGAAGATCGGAGAAAATATGGGGAGAGGATTGTTTGGAATTTAAACCGGAGAGATGGATCGTAGATGGACAATTTGTGCCCGTGGATCCTTACAAATATCCGATATTCCAAGCGGTCCTAGAATCTTTTAGGGAAGGAGATGGCCACTATACAAATGTAGCGCTACGGTATGTTATGAGTCGAGAGTTGCTATTCAAATATCCGAAAATCATGTAATATAGTTTATCACATCTTTGGATAAGCATACTTCACATCTCATGTGTCCCTAATGCACAAGCCATGTAGGCTAGGGGAGGCGTGATATATACTCTCAATTGGTTGTCACCGCATATTTCATTACCTAGGTCTAAGTATACGTCCATCAAATATTATAGTCTTACTCTTGTTTAGTTCTCAATTTGCTACCCTGTTCTAACATTAAACTGAAAATTCTTGTGTTGAAGGTTATGGAAAGCTTAGAACATGCAATGAAACTGGGGAGCTACAATCGTAGCGAGTACTTGGGCGTAGCATGACTTGTGATGCGTGACGATGACCGTGATCCACGCTTGCGCACCCTTGGTGTTTCTTCATGTATACTTAAGAGCCTTGAAGATCTTTGGTGTTGCACCGAGGAGGTAGGTTCTCATGAGCAGTAGCTTTAGGTTGTTTTATAGAAATTAACATCTTATAACTTAATTTTTCAAGTAAACTACATCAATGCGCATGCAACTTCTATTGTTGTAGGTGACCTTGCGGGTAGGTGAATGCAATAAAAAGGTCTTTAAGGACACACAAGAAGTGAAAATCAATTCCACAAAGGTGACTTAAAATTTAAACAAGAAACTTTTCTTGTTCTTGCTTTTGCCTTTTGAACCTCACGGTTTGGTTTTGCTAGTGCAATCTATGATAGGTCATTGTTTAGGAGCCCACGGAGGGCTAGAGGCAATAGCTACAACCAAGGCTATCACAACCGGATGGTTCCATCCTACTATTAACCAATTAAGTGAGTAAAATGCTTGTGTCAATAATAATAGAATCGTCCTAATTTGCTCAAGAAAATGCTTGTGTCAATAATAATAGAATCGTGCCCAATTTGTTCGAAATCCCGAGCCTCTACATTTGACACCGTTCCAAATGTGAAAAAACAACATGAAGTTCATGTTGTTAAGTTTTGTATTTTTATCACGAAGATTGTAACCAGCTTATAACGTTGTTCTATTTTATTTACTCGAGGGCATATCAAATTCGTTTGGATTTGGGGAATAACTTCGGTTGTAGTTTTTGCCCTTTTAGTCCTTAGGTGATGGGACTGAGATGTGCTACTTTTCTTAAACTACAAGTTCCTTATTCTTTGGTTATGTTAGCCAAATTGTTTTTCCCTTGGGTTCGAGATGCCTATGAACCTTTTAGTCCGCTTTGCTTCACTTGGTTTCCCCGCTTTTACGTGAGGCCTTATTAGAATGTGCGCTTTGGTTTGAGTGTTTGGCGCATTCCACAAGTTGATCCTCCTCTAAAGAAGAGATGCCTTCTGAGCGGCTTTTATCGAAAATAGTTAGTAACCATTATGTGGCTCCACATAAAAGTCAAAATGTCACAATATTAAATTCATTGCTCTATAAATTTATGGTGGAAAAGCGAGAATAGTTTGTCTTTGAATCAATGCCTTATTAAGATGGCAAATGTTATGTGGCACAGGGGAAATGTTGCCCGGGCGGTTGAGTCAAAGGCTATTGGATGATTGTTGCCTCAATATTGTTTTGCTATATATACTATTTTTCTCACCTTTGCCTTTGTGTAGATCTCTCCCCACCCGTCTCTCCCCCGTGTGTGTTGGGTCTCTCTCTATCTCTCTCTTTGGCCACATGCACCATTGAAATTTCTCTCATCATTATAATGATATGGCGACATAAATATATGTATAGGTTGGAGAGACATTTAGAGATAATAGTATCTGGTGACATAAATATATGTATAGGTTGGAGAGACATTTAGAGATAATAATCTCTCGACATTAACAACTTTGCTACCAATTTGTTAGCCATTGTTTTCATTCCCGGATATCGGAAAATTTTAAATCGAATTTCTTCCAAGCTATCGACCACGCGACGTTTTGTGGGTTACCATGAGCATAAAACGTGGATTGCCACCTACAGTCCATAGTAGACACTAAGTTCTTTAGATGGAAAAGAATACTATATGAAACTATCTCTCAATTCTTACGCTATATATAACTTCATACGTAACTAACCTTATATGGTGCTATGTGACGAAACATATTTACTAAGCATTTATGCCATGCTTTAAATTATGAAGAATGAAGAAGGGTGGATTGGATTTGTACTAAGTTTAAATTAGATGTAGACGTGTAAATATATATCTCAACCTAGAAGAACGTTGATATCACAATCAAGTTATTGTATATTATGAGGCCTAGACCTCTTATTCTAGGACCCAGACCTCTTATGGCATAACAACAATGTCACGTTCCACCCTTGATTCTAGGGGCACAGAGGGCAAGTTGACCCCGGTGGACACACCATGAAGTGTAGTTACAAGCAACATCGGGTAGAATAGCAAAATGTCAAATAGCTGATTAAGAATGCAATGTAAAAATAAATATAAAAATCGTAGTCTCTTAAGATATTCCTTGCAACACTCTTGGAAGCAACAATCTTGAGAATTTGTCATAGGTGGCACGACATAATTGGCTCATGCACTTGAAATGCTTGCAACCAAACTTTAAGTTGCAAGAATGGATAGAAAGTGGACAAAACCTGCAGAAATAGGTTAAGTGATCATGATGGATGTGAAATGGACTTTGGTTGCATGTAATGCATGTGCCTTAGTACACCAAATTTGCATACATTTGCAGACTGGTATTCAAACCGTGTCAAGCATGCATCATTTTTCCAAACATCGTTCTCATTTAGATTATCGTTCTCATCATTAACATTTTGTTTCAGCGGAGGTCAAATTTGATCTACCACGTTTGAAACATTTCCATACATTGAGCAGAGCAAATAATAGTGTTGGGCAATATTGCATGACGGACCATCTCCATGATGCATATCATAAATTTGTTCTTACCATATGGAAAGCTATTGGGTTAATGGGTTCATGTTTTATTCATATGCATTTTGAATAACCATTTGGCATAGATATATTGGCAACTACAGAGGTTAGAATTCTCCATGCTCAAACACAGTTCAATTTTTGTATGTTCGAAACTTAGATTCTTTTAATTTAATGCAAAACATCTTTCGTAACAAGTCGTTATGGTCAATATTCTTCTATCATGCGGGCACTGAACACAAGGCAACAAAGTGCAGGTTCAAATTATGCACGTTCTAGCATGTATAGACGAGTTGGGGAAGAGAAACGTTCGCGGCGGCCTTGGCCGCCGCGATAAGTTTCTTGTCATATATAATTGAGTTTATAATTTTCCATTTTTGTCGCGTTTAGAATTTTTCTGCGCCGCAATCGTTTTGGATGTTTAGATGCCACGTATACTGTTATTTCGACGCCTGGCTATTGGCGATGGCGGGCACGACCTCAGCTCGTGTTGTGGCATGGCGAGCTATGGCTTTGCTCGGCGGTGGGTCGGTTGGTGACAATCCGGGAAGGAGTGATTCCATGTACTCTTGGTGTAAGGAAGCAACTCAGGTCTTAGAGACAGAAGACGGTTTCTAGGGTTTGCATTTGGCCGCAGGCCTCCAGAAGTCGTTTTTCCTCATATCATTCTCGAAGTCATTTTTTATCGTTGTAACTTCTGCAACCTGTTTTATCCAGCTACACCAACTTTAAAGAGTTTGGCAATGGATTTGTCCACGGATTCAAGAAATTCAGCAACGAATTTGGCTTTGGAAGAATCGGAAGCCTGGTTCCAAGAGTCCAAATTGACTCTGTGTTGCAGCATGCAGGCGGATTTGGGGCAGAAGACCTATCAGATTCGTCCAATTTTTTTTTCTATCCAAGCCTTCTTGCCTCTGATGCCGATCAGCCCACAAATTAGTTTTGTCCCCATCTTCCTGAATGCCTAATTACTCCTCTGGATCATAAGAATTCCTGAGGCACAACAGGGGATAAGCAAATATACGTCTCGGTGTGGCAGTGTTATTCTTTGCTGTTCATCTTATTTCCTGATATGGCTTTGGCCCAATGTCCTTGCGCTGAAGGATTTGGTAACAATCTGTGTGGGCATCTTTATGTGATGTTGTCCCGAATCCGTCTGTTTGACTGTTTCACATGTTTCGCAAAGATGATCTGCATCTAGCTATTTTGTTGTATTTCATGGAGCTGAGATATCTCCAAATAGGAGCTTGCAGGGAAAGATGCAAAAAGACAACCGCTGCAAGGAAAGTTGTAAAATGCTGTATGTAGTAGGGTCATCACTAAAGTAGAAAGCACATGCATGGTAAGACTCAACTTGCTGGTAAGCTCTACTGCAGCCTCCTCCTCGAAGGATTCATCGGTTCCTGAAAATGATGCAGCGTCAGATGGTATTGGCCTCGCCATGAGGTTGATATAGAAACCAAAAACATATTACCAAAAGAACCATGTAATTACCTGGTACTGCTGATGGAAGCGTGCAAATAGCATACATCTGGCTTTCATAATTTAACAGGGTGCCAGGAGGAGCAAAATTCTCATTGTTGGATGTTTGCATTGGATCTTGCATAGGAACATGTGTGTTTGCAAACATCTGAAAGTCATGAATCAGTAAAAACCAGAAACTTTTAACTTAAGGGAGGTAGCAATCATTCTGCAGCCAAGTTAGGACACTCACGTGATGCTGATCATAGTCTGCAGATGGGTAACCAAACATCATATTTCTATATACCGTTTGATCATCTCTGGGAATAGGTTTTGAACGTGCAACCCTAGGAGCTTGCAGAGAAGATGGAAAAAGTCATGTACTATCTTTAGTTTCTGGGCTTTAGATTTTTGGTTTTTTGCAAAAAATATGCTGCTTTGTTCTGGAGGTTCAATAGCCATGTTACTCTTAAATTCATGGCCGATTTCATGAATTTGGTGGATTTTGAGTTTGAGATTCATGTTATTTCAGCACGCAATACCTCCTTTACAAATAGATATGATCCTCGAGCATTTGCTTGAATCTAAATGATGTGTTACATGGCATACCAGCTGTGAAGGCAACAATAGTCTTGAAGTTGTACTGCATTATCCTCCTTTGCCACAGGTAAAGCAAAAGAAATGTTCGCGGCGGCCTTGGCCGCCGCGATAAATTTCTTGTATTTTTAAATGGCATTGTGTTCAACGTTTAAAGTGGTAAAACTTTAGGGAACTTAGACAACGTAATAAGAATAGCAAAAAAAACCCAATAGGAGTGGACCATTAGGTGCCCAAATTGACCGTTTCTATGACTTTGGCAATGGTGGGCCAAAAGAAAGGGGAGCTTTTTTTTATTTGGTTAGCAATATCATTGGTCTTATTATGGAATGTCGATGTGGAGGAAATGTCTACATATGGGCTTCTATAATCAGCCAGAGCATGCTAGCAAACCATCAACTGAACTCCTTGGAATGGATGATTGCATCAGCGACTCATACATCTGCGGCCTAAAATGCCTGTCGCAACAGATATTGGTGAATGGCATACAATGGGTTGGTGTTGTGGAAAGGACTAATGGATTAGAAGCTTATATGTTCTTCAAATCCGCCATGCACTGCTCTAGACAACCTCATCCAAATCTTAAAGCTCCTGATAATTTATAGGATTCTGCCAGTCTATTTGGAAGTGTGGAGGCAATACCGGATTGATCGACTGGGCTATGCTGTAAAACTTGTTAGGTGTCATTAATCATGTCGTTTTGTTGTTTTTTTTGGAAGCTATGAAAGCTGATCTAGACTGTAGGAGCGCAGCCAAGGGCTGCTTGCACAATCCATTGTTTCCTCACCGCTATGGTTTGGGTTTTCTACTGCTTGTGCAAACTTCTTTGGCCGGCACAACGTTATGCTTTGGGTTTGTTCTCAGATGCATGGCTATATCAAGTGTATACTTGCAATGATCTAGGGCCATGTATTCTTCTTCTTAACAAGTATTTTCATACGTATTACTTGTTGTATGGGGGGCATTTTTAAATACGTGGGTTTGAGGTATATATGTCTGGACCCCAGATTTGGCATATTTGTAGGAATATGCCAAGATCCAATGAAGCAAAAAAAACATTAACACATGAGCCATTTAAGATATGCGCCACATAATGATGAAGATCTTTATGAAGGGGCATATGAGGCCATTATGGCAAATAAATAGGCGAGCCTGTCAAGGTGAGCATGTTTATTCCACCATAATGGCCGAGCATGGGGGTTTGATCCTTTAGCGCCAGGTCCAAGGTGATCGATCTTTTCCAATGGCAGATGTCTTGAAGCTCCAAAAACTCAGTTATGGCAGCATTCAGCTGCAAAGCAAGAGCATTGCTGCAGACAATGGCACCTATACAATGGCCTAATATAACCATTACTACTAGGATTAAAAAACCCTTGCCTCGAAAAGTTTTCAAGGGAAAAACCTTTGCAGTAATGATGATACTAGATAAGCAAGAATAAATTATAAGTAGGCGATGACGACTAGTGAGCGCTCAATAATTGAAGATGCTCATCTAGAACCTCAAGTATGTATAATGTCAAGTCATGCATAGATGGAGCTCTGAGGATGGAATGGAATGCTAGGGAGTGGAATGCTAAAGTCAAATAACAATTTCTGACCATCTCAAAAGCAAGACATCTTAGCAGAGTATGGCTTTCATCTTCAATAACCTGTAACTGGCAACATGCACATAATCTCGCTTCTCGTGGCAATTGCGGTCGCTCTCATCTATATGTAGCTTGTGGGACCCAGTGGGAATTGATGCAATAGCTACAAGCTTTTTCCTAAACAATGAAGCAAGCAAATACGCGTGTGGTCCTAGTGCCAAAGTGGGATTTATACGTGCATGATAATGACCAGTTTTAACTTGGGCTAAGGTAACTGCATCCCACATCTTCTGATAAAAACGACCATTGAGATATATTGCAAAAGCTCAGGATCAGAACTAGCAAGCACCATTCAGTGTTCCGGTTGCACAGCGCGCAAACCATGCATTACAATTCTCTTTCCAACATCGTTTCAAATAAGCGCAAGAAGAGGGTACCTATTATCATCTATGTGATGCACCTCGCTGAAATAGAGGTTGAATCTGGAAGAAACATGATAAATTTTGCTACACATGTTACAACATGTTTATCAGGTCTAATAAGCATTACAGCCTATTTATCATGATAAACATGTTATAACATGTTCATTAACATGTTCATCAAGGGGATTATGACTAATAATCATGCTAAATCCAATAGCCAGGATCTAAAATTACCAAGGACATGCGAGATAAGGAGTAATGACATATCCTTTGCAATGTTGACTCTTGCAATATTACTTTTGCCACTTTTTGTGGGCATATGCGTAGCTATATTATCAAGTGGTATTGTGTTCAAAAGTTTCACTTTCGTAGATGTTTAAAGTGGTAAAACTTTAGGGAGGGGAAAAGGGAAAAGAAGATGTTGCATCTAGATCTTAAAAGCTTGGGAAGGCTTTAAAATTCTTATAGCAACGTGTAGACCTTTACGCCTTGCTCGGCCTTTAGGTTTCACTATACGACCGAGCAAGGCGCAAGGCTTGCTTGGGCTCATTACCTAGATTACACATTGAAAAACCTTGAATGGCAAAAAGACCCAACCATCATGATAATGATATAGATCTTTATGAACTGATCTGTGATGGTTTACCCTTTGCAACGTTGACTATGTTCAAAATAGGTCAAAAGTAGCAAGCAAATGGCATGAAAATGACTTGAAAGGTAAGTCAAGTGCAATATACAAACCTTAGGACCTTTCCTTTACACTGCCTCCTTTTTTTTTTTTTTTTTTTTCCCTGAAGAATGTAAGCTTTAGTAATAAAAAAACAAGAAGCACAAAAATTATGTACTCTGTTTAGTGATGCAAGGTGCCATTGGAAATAGAGCCTCATGCGCAATACTTTCAATACAGACAATGTGGTCTAGTGGTAAGAACCAGTTTGAAGATATTGTATTTATATTCAAGCACTTCCTTTGCCATAAGATAAGACATCATGTATTAACAATCGTACTTAGAATTTTTGTCACACTAGTTTTTGTGGGTGCATTTTGTAGTCTCATACTAAATTACTAAATGCCACATTATGTACAAGGGGCTTTGCCATGTGGAACATGTCAAGACCGTGTGCATTAACGGGAGGGGTTTGAATTTATCTTCGTATAATAATAAGAAGATAAATGTAATTGTCAAAAATTAGATTTTACCTGGTAATTATGCTGGCCTGGCAGTTAGACATCTGCTTTATATCCCTCTAGCTTCTTTCTTTCTCTTTCGCCAGTGCATTTATTAATTTAAATGAATACAATAAGCCCTCCACTGGGACAGATAGAGATGCGATCCAAATGGAAGGAGACCCAAACCGAACATATGAAGGTGTACTAGTGGTCCAGGCTGCTCTTCTTCTTCAGAAATGTAGATACTATTGGGAGGAATGCCTTCTTCACCACAGGAGTGAGTACTATGGATTAGGGTTGTTCACTTCCACTCGACATTTACACTTGGGTTCACTTTTAGCGTAGATGTCCTGTTACATTTGAAGTATGTATAAAATCCTTCAAGCCTACCAATTCTATCAAGTTCCTTGTTATAATTTCTTTGCATCTTTCTATGATAGGCTAGAGCCATTAAGGTCACTTCCATATTGCAGACTCTTAATTTTGTCAATGCAGACGCTTTGCCCCCCATAAGTGACCTCACACCAGTGCTTCCAAATCACCAGATGGCTATCGATACCAATGAGGATGTAATTTTGTAGTTTTCAGATGAAACTAAAATATCAGGCCAATTAAGTCGGTGGATCTCAAGTCCTAGAATAGGAGTAGCCCAGTGCCAAAAATAAAAAATCCCATGCCAGAAATAGATGTATGCAGTGGATTCACTTACTTGACAGCTTAAATGGCATAGATCATCTGCTGATATATCCCTTTGAAAGAGCTTAGCATTAGAGGAGAGACTTCCTTGAAGGGCTACCGATCATAGGAATTGGATTCTTTGGGAACACATGGACTTCCAAGAGTTTGCAAGGAGTTGAATAACAACTGGTCTATTGACCCCTAATATGAGCTCTACCTTAAGAGGAACATCTCCACATAGCGCACGGTATACATTAGCCACCTTGTAAGAGGGAGACCCCACACATATCCATCTTTCTTTAGGGCCCTCCTGCCCTGAGAGTCTAGAGACATTAGCTTATATCTCCTTTAACATCTTCCTATCACCTTCTCCAACATTTGGCACCAGCATCTTCAATTTGGACCAAGAAATCCTTCTGGCATTTTTCCAAAGATGAGCCCCGTGAACTCTCCACTTACTAAAGAGCCAGGGGTGTACCAATGCTAGAGGAAGATTTCCTAATCCGCAAACCCTAATATTCCAGAAAAGATAAATCTTACCAACATCAGGGCAGGTAAGAATGGAGAATACAATGGTTGTACCTTTGCCTAGGACTAGAGTATTCTTCTCATCACTGGAGAGGTACCTGGAGCTATCTTAGAATCTCTAAAGGCAGCTCCAAAATCATCTTTTAGAAGGAAAGGCTTCCCTTTGAGTTTACATAACTGAAACCAACACCTGACAAAAACTAGGGCAGGAGAAGTATCTCCTTGCAGCACCTCTACAAAGTTTAGTCCATCCAACCTTGGCCTGGCCTTGGCCATACATCCCCATATGAACTTCTCAATTATAACCTGGATCTGATTGTATACGAATTTTTGGGCAACTAACATAGAAGAGAAGTAGATGTACGAGGCTGCAAGAATAACATTAGTGACCCGATTTCGCAAAGCCCTTGGTAGACCAGAAGGCAATTTTCTTCCAAAGGCGGTTCAACAGAGGAGACCAGAGTCCCTTGATACTATCAGATTGGGAAAGTGGAAGGCCTAGGAGTGTAATTGTTTTTCCAGCCTTCACCACCGGGAAACCTAACAAACTGGCTCGAGGATCAGGTGCACTTTCTAGAGCCCAGAGAGTGGAACATTTGTAACAAGATTGCGTATTAAACGCTAGCAAATCATCGAAATGGGAGCAAAAGGAATATTAACAAGGTTGCAAATTAAACGGGAGTGTTGCAGAACTCCCGTTCCAAAGATTCCCTTTAAAAAAACACCATGCTCTTAAAATTGGCCTTTTTTGGATAAACTTGAGAATTTGAAAAGGTTCAGTTTTTTTTCCCCCCTCATTTTGGCTCTTCATTAAGTGACAAGTTTGTTTTCTGCAAACAAACACACTTGAAATGGCAAAATCTAGACATGAATACATAATCTCTGAAAGTGAGATATCAAAAACATCAAAATAGAGAAGAAAAAATAATTTTTATTTCTTTGATGTTTTTCAGTACATTAATTTGGCACCCTCAAAATTTGGTGTGTATTAAACAATACGCTCATTAGACGTTGCAACTGATTATCTGTCCCAAGTCTCCACGATTAGTTATACCATCAAACACGTTTGAGATGTTATGACGTTCCATTGGCTGAATAAAAAACAAAAAAGTAACCAAGTACTTGGATCAGGAGTTTTCTAATAAAAGTTCTTGGATCAGGGGTTTTTTTAAAGAACAAACCTGTACTCGAGAACACACTTTGGATATTTAGAAAAAGCAAAAGTGTATTCCCGAATACACTTTTGATTAACTGAGAAAGCAAATATATATTCAGAAATATAGCTTTGCTTTACAAGAAATTGAACGTGTATTCGGGAATAACATATTGCCTATTAAATTTCTTACACTATTCCGAAATACACCCCAAGAGCATCATTTCGAATAACGTTCCATAGAATGCACAATAACATGAGACCTTTACAAACCAAGAATGTCATTTTGAATTTTGTTTTGAAATGTTCACATTAAAGGTTTCAAAATATGCAAGAATGAATTTCCTGTAAGTACTGCGGTTAAATTTTTTGCTGCAAATGAGACTTGATGGCATTTGAATTCTTAGCTTTAGATCACGAAAATAAAAACGAAAGTGAAGTTCTTTTAAGAAATTTTTATGTACATACAAAAGAAAGATTTAGATCATTTTTTTACTTTCTTAACAACATAGAAAGCATTAGAAAATTAGTTAATATACTTGTTATCTACTAGCAATTTATTGAGTTAAGGCATTTTTCTTTTGGTTATTCCATTGTGGAGTTGATACTTGGGATTGTCCAAAGATAATGTCCATATCAATATCACAGTTTAAAGGCACAACATTGAGATCAATATGACGTGGACCTTTATCTCGCTTAAAGGCATATTACAACAATGAGATCAATTTACTACTAAAGGCAAGTTTGTTGCTTGGGATTCGGTCAATTTTCTCTCCAAAACATTCTTCTACCAAATCAAGTTATTTGAATGGTCGCATTCTCTGTGTATGTCACTTTCGAGGCTCCAGATTCTATATTTCAAATATGCATATCATCTCCAGCAACCTACACAAAAATTTAACATGAGATCTAAAAAGCTAAAACGAACTGCAAATACTAAGAACTGCAAATCTACGCTTCAAACATCATTCCATGAACTCTAAGAAAATCTAGACTTAAGTCTTTGCTAAGAATCAACAATAAATATATAAGGAATATAAAGAAAAAAAAGTAGAGATTCTCCTAAATATAAACTTAACAAAACAACTGCAACACATCACCTAAATCTGCACCTAAATCTTTGCTTCGGCTTCTTTGTCCAACTCCAGCCAAAGAAAAAGCTATTATTGCTCCTAAATTGGGGCCCCTTTTAGTGGCAAATTCTGGCTTTCTAGGGCCCTATTGCACGACCTATTTTTCCATTTCTTTCCCTTGTATCTGTGCTAGAAAAATGTTAGATCTATATATGTGCTAGAAAAATGCTTGGACTTCAAGATCCAAGTACTTTTTCTCATGTATCCTATTGTTTGCATGATCTTCCTTCTAACTGTTTAAAAGAAAAAGCTTATTTACATCTTCAAAAACAAGCTTTTCAAAAACAAACATACCTCTTTGGCCAGCATCTTTTGTCTTTGTCTTTGTCTCATAAACAAGAGATATGATAATAGATAATTGCTTAAAACCTACTTGATCGCCTGTTATGCAAGATTATGGCCATGTTACTCAACCCTGGGACCTGCTCCCGAGCGACTTTTGCTATGCAAGACCTAGACGGAAAAAAGCAAAAAAATGAGCTTATTTAGTTTTAAAGATCCGGCAGACTCAGAGCAAATCCAGAGCAGATCCAGAGCGTCATTACATTTCATTTTCTGGTAAAAATGAATGAAAAGCAAACTTCATTTTATTCCTTACTGAAATTTAAAAGGGGCTGAATGAATGAAATTTCTGAGAGGTGAGAGCTTGAATGAAGTGGACAGAACCCGATCTCCTGATGTTTTCTCTTTAATCGAGCCTTCTATTAAAAGGGATTTCTGATAAATCGAGCCTTCTGTTTTCCCTTAAAAGGGCTTTTGTTTTCCCGATTTCCTGATGTTTTCTTTTAGAAAGGAAGGAGAGGGGCTTCTCGACTCCACCACAACCAATTTTTGCACAGGGATAGGGGTTTAGGAGAAAAAGCTCTGCGAAAATTACCTAGTAGAAGCTTAGAAGTCGTCAGATGCTCCAACCAAGTCGCCAGATCTTAACACAGGCCGAAATCGAACTGTAAGCAACGATCCTTAGGCAAAAAACCTAAACTGGCACAAACGAATTTGAAGGCCAGCGCCATGGCTCAAACTGTAGCCAACATGAATGCCAAGACCATCGCCACTTTGAAATGGGAGCCGGAGGACTGCAAAAGAAGATCGCCTTCAGCAAAACCAGAAAAAAAAACGTCAAAACGTATTCCGGAATACAAAGTGTATTCCGGAATACATTTCCCTCTTATGATTTGCAACCACAATCCAGTATCCCTGGTTTTGAGAAGCAAAAAAATCAAAATCCCTTTATTATTTAAAACCACGACCCTGTATCCACAAAAAAAAATTTGAAAGGTCATCAAAATACATTGACAATGCCAAAGAATCTAGTTGTTGTTAGTTTGTTTGTTCCTTCATTATTTAGAACTATATTCTTGTATCCCCACATAAAAAACAAATGAAATCGCAAGATCATTCAAATCAGCGAGAAATAAAAAAGCAAGGTCATTGAAAATGCCAAATGCAATTCAAAACACTGGAAAATTGCAAGATCATTGTTGAGTGTCAAAAACTTCTCTGACAAAAAGTGTATTCCTAATACACTTTGAATTAACAAAAACAAAGCAGTATTCTAATACACTTACGTTATGCTCGAATAGCAATAGTATATTCAGAAATATAATTTTGGTACTTTGAAATACTATATCATTAGAAAATGACTCATTGTAACCTAAAAGTACCTATTCTGAAATACAATCTAAGCTAACAAAATGTTGTGTAGGATGTGCGTTTAAATTAGTGGTTTTCTCTAAAAACACACTCCATGTAAATTCTAACTCTTAGGAAAAGTATCACTTTGACATAATCAATTTTCTCTTTGCACAAAAAAATGAGTGATTTTGGGGGGGTCAAAATGCAATTTTATGACCAAAATAAAAATTTTACCTCATTTTAGCACTTTTTTTGGAAAAAAAGGGAATCTTTGAGGAATATTCCTTTTGCTCCCGTTTCAATGATTTGCTCCCGTTTAATACGCAACCTTGTTTATTCCTTAAAGAGTCCCTTTCTTTTTACAAAAAAGAGGGTAAATGAGATAAAAAAAGGGTGCATAAAATTGTATTTTGACCCCCCCGTAATGATTAATTTTTTTTATGCAACGAGAGAATTAGCTTTGTGAAAGTGACTGTTTTTCATGCAACTAGATTTTTACTGAACTGTGTTTTTAAAGAGAACCTCTAATGTAAAAGAATACAACATTTAACAAAAGTTTGGAGTGAAGTCTGTAACTGGAATTGTAGTATTTTCAAAATTTGAAGATAAAATCTTCATATTCACATGCAAAATTTACAGTCTTTTTCTAAGACTCAATTATGTGCAAAGGTGTGAGGAGTGATGAGGAAGGGATCTAGCACGTCATCATATTCATTTATGCCATCTCCATCAGCCTCACTTCTTTCACTATCACTTGAGGCGGCGCTTGAGTTATCTTCCTCTTCACCATCAATAGATGGTGAAGCATTGCCACCACCACTCCCTTCTTCATCCCCTTCCTCGTAATTACAAGCCTTTTTAAGCAAATTGATCGTCCTTTGGCGTAGACGATTGTCATATTTCAATTTAAAATCATAGCACAATATTGTCACGTCGCTTAGGTTCAACTCATCTCTACAACCCACTTTCTTGAACTTTCTCCCCTTTCTTTTTGAGATCTCATTTCTAACTCATACCTACCTTCAAAAGCATTTTCTGAACGTGTTGCAAGCCAATGAATCTTGAGTTTAGTTACTAAGCCTTCCTCCTTGACTGTGTCAAGTACTTTTGCTATCCAAAAAGGTCGACCTTTGTCATCCTCCTCAGTTGGAAGAGCAATCAGCATACCTTTGGCAATTTCTGTGACATTACCTTGAGGCTCATTCCTGCGTCTTGGTCCGAGGTATGACTCGGTCCTCGTCTTCCTCTACTGCAGGTGCCATTGCAGCATTGCTAGGACCTGCTTGGTTCTCGGGTTGCTGAAAGGTGTTAGGCCATTGAAACTGTTCTTGCAACTGCCTTAGAGCTAGATTTTGCAACACAATTTTCTGTTCAAGAAAGAAATTTCTCCACCACATCTGGTCTTCTTCTAAGAAGTACTTAAAGCCTGAGGAAATTCCATTTTCAATGGCTTTCATGGATGTCACTGGGGTACTTTTTTCTGCTTGGACTCCTTAGGATTTTTGAGAGGAAGTTGCTCAGCACGTTTTATGAAACAAGTATCTGGAACAGATTTAAGGAAGCGCAATCCCTCCAGTGGACTCCAGTCCTTAGTTATGGTGTACTTCTTCCCCTGTAAGAAGCTTTGTCCATCCTTTAAGTAAAACTTGATGTGATGTTGAAAGGTGAGATCATTCAATTTGTTCACAACTTGTCCTCTATCTGAACGTTGAGGAAAAACAAACTCTCTGAAATCAGCAGTCTCTTTGAGAAGTTTAACCACTGGAATGGGAATGTAAGAATCTTCAATGATTCTCACTAAAGTAGGAAGACAAAAAGCTTTCTTCCTCTAAGGCGCACGGAGAATCTGCTGAACATCTGGTCTATTTGATTGTGAGTGTGACCTACAAGTAAGAATCCGAGCTTTACTTTTCTGAAGATCCCTAGCTCTACAAGCATGGCACAATAAGCAAAGAGTGCCTGATTCTTGTTCTCCCTTGTAGTGTTGTCAAGTTGCAGATAGAGCACTGGTGGTAATTGCTCTTGCTCGCACAGAACCTTGTTAAGAATTGTAATTGTGAGGTTCGGGTCATCATGCAAATTTGGATATGTCAAAAGTACATTGCACTTTAGACTTCCTTTGAAGACCATAGCTCCTACAAGGTGGACCTTAACAAAACATTCCTCTGGGACATCTTTAGGAATATTTAAGAAATGAGGTAGAGTTGTCTTTTTTTAATCCATTCCATCAATTACAACAGACATATATTGCAGTGGACGTTCGAGAGCTTTTTTCCTGTGCTTGGTAAGCTTTCTTCTCTCGGCTGCTTATTGTTCACGATGTCTGGCAAGGTTCTGTTGCACAATATCTGTAGAAGGAATGAGGTCAAAACAATTCTGGGAAACAACTGTGAGATTAGAGAACTTAGAAAAGATCAACCTCAAAGCACCCTTGGCGTGAAATGAATTAAATACCAATGCAATTCACGCCAAGCGTGCTTTCGAATCGGTTGAATTCACGCCAGGCGTGCTTTCGAATCGGTTGAATTCACGCCAGGCGTGATTTCAAATGAATTGAAATCACGCCAGGCGTGCTTTCAAATCAAATCAATTCACGCCAGGCGTGCTTTAACACTTCACGCCTGGCCTGAATTGGTTTGATTTGAAAGCACGCCTGGCGTGATTTGGTTTCATTACAGGAAATCACGCCTGGCGTGAATATTAAAGTGCTAACATCCTAATATAGTTAGTTACCTTTTGTATAGAAATGTCTTCCCCATTTCATTCAAAGTTGCACTAATCTCAGCCAAATCTGCAGGTGAAGTATTGGCATCCAAGATACGACACCTCCTATACGCATAGTGATTGTAGAACGCGTTTTGGCCTGTTTGTTCTGCCTGCCTGATGAGGGCCTTCTGTGCCTCAACAGAATGCTGCCCGTCAATGACGACGAATTTAATGTTATCCTTTAACATTATGTCCTCGAAGTTCGTCCACTCAGCGGGCTTGTTCGAGATCATATCCCAAGGTAACACATCCGCTGGCATAGGCATTTGACCTGGATTACTAATCATGCTCTGAACAATCTCCATGGCATGTGCTGGATCATATCTTCTGCTAACATAAATGGAGCTTGGTGAACGGATGAGGGACTTCACATGGATCGCAAAAGTTTCCTTAAGACCCAATGGATAATGGTCAGAATATTTATTCAGCTTGTTCATGGCCTCTAGGCTACGCCACCTGTCTGTTCATTCTCAAAAGCGAAGCCTCCATACCTTCCGACAACTGCAGGTTGAACATCCTTCCCTAGATCTAGGACCCTCCTAGAAGCTTTCAAGTCAGCTAATTCCCTAGCTTGCTGCACATAGTGACTTGCTGTCGGTTTAGTGAACATGCCTCTACGCACAGCTGTAACCCCTTGGCAAATAGATATTGGCGTAACTGCTACATTGGTTGGCCAACCATATTTAAAACATGTCTCACCGTTCACATCTGTCTTCATGAACGTATCCTTGTATGCAATAGCTCTACAATTGAGTAAGTCCGAAAGCAGATCTTTCTTTTGCTTATGTGTAATCTCCAAGAGCAATTTGCGGGTTGGTGTCATCCTCTTCCTCACAAGAGATTAGGATCCCTTGTTTGGCCATCTTGTTCCTTTCCTTTTTCCTCGAAGAGAGTTAAGTCGAGCTTGCCATTTGTCTTGGCAAGGTCAACGTATTCACTTTCGGCACCCTCGTCCATTTCCTCTTCAGGCGGTGTGGTCGATTGGTTGCTATAAAGTTCGACCCTTCATCATCTAAGGTGAGATCATATGGTAATGCGTGCATCCGGGTCGTCTACCCTTGCTTTCTTGGCGGATTAGAACCCGAATTATTAGGGGTTTTCTTCCTCTTGGGCAATCGCAAAAGTAGATGAACATTTTTTAGAGTACTTTTCGTACAAAGAGATCACGCTTGGCGTGCATTTAAACCTAAATTAGTACAATTCACGCTTGCGTGTTGGTAGCTCCTATTATTGACCATGCTATGCGTGAATTTGAAACTAAATTAGTTTGCATCCACATTTTAAGCTACATACCCTTTATGAATCCATATTTCACACTATTTAACCTCATTGAACATTGCTATCTCCAACCTGTCTAACACCGCTATATTCTATAAAAAGAGAGCAAAATTATGTTCTACAAAACGGACAATCGAGCATTAACGATGGTAATACTTAAAATTCATGCAAAGCATAATAACTCAAACTCATGCAAAGCATATTAACTAAAGGCAAGGAAATATCTCAAATTCATGCAAGCATAATACTCTCCACACGCGAAGGTGTGTATTCGTGGCAAATTAAATACCTTGAGTAGGGTTCTCGTATTATTACTCTGTATTCTCGATCAACGCCCTCTGAAACTTGAGAAGTGCGGGTTTTGAGATTCCTCTTCCACCGCTTCCTACCCGGGCCCGCCTCGACCTCGATTCGTTTTAGAAGACATCTCCCGAGTCGCCTAGTAATAGAGTCTCCGGTCGCTCGGATACGTGCTCGAAACGCTTTCGAAGAAATAGCTTTTTCTACTTGCACGAGAAATAGCGTTTTCTACCGCATCGAGGGAAATTTGAATTTCAAGAAAACACAAAATGCGGTTTCAAAAATTCTTGACACATAAAAATAATAATGACGAAGATTCACTTTAAAAAAAAGAACCCCGTCCACGACTTCTTTCATTGAGTTTTTAAAACCAATCTACCTTGTTCTTTCATTGATTACATTTATCCCGCCAAAATGTAATTAACCTAAGCTTTGTAACTTCGAATTTTTTTCCCGGCCGCTGCGTTTCCATAAGCGCTGTGATTTCTAAAACTCGAATCGGCTTCTCAAGAATGGCTCTGAAATTACGTAAGCATCTCATTCCTATAGCTTGTACAATAATTTTTAAGAAAGGTGTCCGAATAGGCAATTGTCTCAGTAGTGTCGAAGATGAATGTTTCATGTTAACTACAAATCAGAAAGGAAAGTAGGATTATGCAAGATCGACTCCATCGATCCGACCAAGAACCGGTCATGGAATTCCTTTCGCCGGGGATAAGTATGTCCGGAAGTTATGTGAACCACCCCCCTCCTCCTCCTCCTCCTCCTCCTCCTCCTCCTCCTCCTCCTCCTCCTCCTCCTCCTCCTCCTCCTCCTCCTCCTCCTCCTCCTCCTCCTCCTCCTCCTCCTCCTCCTCCTCCTCCTCCTCCTCCCCTCCTCCTCCTCCTCCTCCTCCTCCCCTCCTCCTCCTCCTCCTCCTCCTCCTCCTCCTCCTCCTCCTCCTCCTCCTCCTCCTCCTCCTCCTCCTCCTCCTCCTCCTCCTCCTCTTTTGAGATTTCATTCTCTATTTCAGGGGTCAAGCCAACCCTCAAGCGGGCGATCATGTGCTCACGAGAACTCAACTCCTCCTCTTCCTCCAACTCCTCCTCTTCCTCCTCTTCATTCAGGAGGAATCGTGAGGAGAATTGGGCAAGAAAATCAAGGGGGGGGAATTGAGCTGTGAGTTCTTCAACCCGATGTCTCTTTGAAGAGACCTCGGGTTCTTCATGAAGGTCGGCGAGGCCGAACGCTTCATGGCGGGCAGAGAAAAAAAAATTGGAAGGAATGGAGCTTGAGAGCGTGAACCGGATTTATATAGGGTTAATTAGAAATTAGCGTGAATAATTGATTGCCTCAAATAACACGCCAGCGCGATCGAAATTCCGCCTATATCATCTAGGGTATATTATTATGGATAATAAATTCTCACGCCTATCGCCTATATGTCTTTTAAGAATCATATATCCAAATTTTCGATAATTAAAATTAGGATATATTTATATATAAATGTCATTTCCTTGTTGTTGCCACGAAAATTCTTGTTTTAAATGATTTCGTTTACACCCATTGTTATTATTATATTAAACCTATTTCCAAGGAATTTCTTGCTTTCAAAAAAATTTGATTTACCTCTACATATTCCATAAATGTAATGCATTTTTTTTTTATCTTATGGTGTAATAATTTTTTTCCTACTCATTGACTAAAAAGGGTGCAATTTGCCTAGGTCAATGGTGCCTCTCCAACTCAAGATGGTGTGCAACATATTGAAAAGAGCAATATCAAAGAAAAACCAACTCCTAGCAAGAATGTTGAAGAAAAACAATTAGTCCTCTATAGTAGGGTGCAATGGAGGAACAAGAAGGTGAGAATCATGCACAAGTGCAACAAGGAAATAGTAGGCCAAGGAGTCATTGTGCTAGCGCATCCCGGTCAAGCCATTAATGATGAAAGGCTAGGGAAGACAATATTGGTATTGCAATTTCGATGTTGGAAGACAACCGGAAAGGTAAAGGTTTGGGTGACAAGGAATGTTTTGGTTGTGTCAAAAAATTGGAGGTTCCTTGCATCATGGCATAGCCTATAAGTAGTGTTCAATTTGTGGAGGATTATATTTTTCCAGAGCACGAGGTTGTTGGGGACAATGATTGTCTTGATATTGATCCATTGGCAGTTGGAACTCTAAACCTAGGCAAAAGGGGAGAAGTATTAGTTGCCAGACATTATCCTAGCAAAAGAGCCAAGTTGATTAGTGACACCAAACGTGAGACAATGGTGAAGGTTAGGGGCTCAGTTGTTGTTGGAGTGCTTGTATGCAATTCTTTACAATAGAACAATTGGTGGAAGCAAGAGCCACTTTTCAAGAGTACAATCGTTGATGAGAGGAGGACCTACATGTACACAATCTTCGAGCATGCACTTTAGGATGAAAGAAACCCAAACAGAAAAAGATCCCATTTGCTAGGCAAATGGATATGTGCAAAAGCATGGCAGACTATCCATGCAATTCCAACTTCTTCATGGCATAATTGGCAAAAAAAAAAAAAAAAAGTAGAGGGGAAACAGATTGCTTTACATGGAAATAATGGTTTGTTGAGACCAACAAATAGGACCTTGGCGCCGAGGAGATATTTGAAAAATATATTGATTTCAATGCAGTCTATGCCACACAAAAAGCAGTATGGGATGAAAAGGGAAGAGCAGTTGTTGAGAAATAGTTGCCATCACATTGTACTCAAAAGAGTATTTTGGAAGAAGTGAATTCCCTACTTCCGAATTGGGAATTCTTCCAATATCCCAACCTAGCTTTAGTAGGTTATGGAAGAAGCATTTCAATCATGTCACCATAGCAACTTCAAAAACTTTGCAAAGTGCAATTTATGTGCTAAGTTGAAGGAGACTCTTGATAAGACCAGTGCAACCTAGTCAAAGGGCTAGGATAAGGGAGCATATGAAGGACCATATGATCTGACCAACTATCATGTAGATCATGTTATTGGATGTGGAGGACTTTATCTCAGCATTGGAACCCAATAACTATTTATGCATTATACATGACAAGATGGACCAGCAAAAAGACTTGTCTTCCACAATTCAAGTACATACCAAAGTCATGTGGAAGATCATACCCTTTACTGAGATCTCAATGATCAGGGCAATCTTGCATGGGCGCATCTCAAACCTACTATGGCCATTTTAGTTTGGAATTGTGGAGTGATGGTCCGATTTTCATATTGGGAGTATCATGAGGTGTTTGAGAAACTATGAAAATGGATACAATGGTCACCTCCAGGACCCTACAGCTAGCCAGGCACTACATAGAGCATTGTTAGATGGAAACCCTAACAATATTGAAAAGTTCAGCAAGGCAAGGTTTAGGAAGCATGGGTCTAATGAACATGTTGGAGCTTCAACTTCACGTGCTAGACCTCAAGATCTACCCAAAAGGTTTCTCTTGCAACTTGATAATTGTCTTTGGCCAAAATAAGAACAGTGGATGTTTTCTTTCCTATCCTACTTAACAGCTGTGGGGATATTTGAAAGAGTTAATTTAGGGTTTCTTATGCCCGGGCATACCCATGAGGATGTGAATGCATTATTTGGCAAATATAGTTGTATACTGAAGCAGCAGACAGTGACCAACTTTCCTAGGCTAATGGAAATCTTGCATGAATGCACTACTCCAAACCCTATAGCTTCTCTCATAGAAGAAGTGCCCGATTGGAAGAGCTTTGTGGATGGTTATACATTGGATCTTGAAGGTCATTCCAGGCCTCTGCAGTTCACTTTTTGGGTGAGAGATGGGATTCCAATCTTCCAATGGAAGATGAGATCTTCAGAGGATGAGTGGAGAGGAGGGGAGGAAATATGGCGTAGAGATGAGAATGGCAAGCCTATGATACCTCCAGGTCAACCAAAAGCTCTAAAACCTACTGAAGAAGTGAAGCAATTGGGATTGACTAAGGAAGGAATCCAAGACTATATAAAGCATTGGCAAACCAATCTAGATGACACCAACCGTGCCTTGGTGGCTTACTGGAAGAAGGTGATTAACCTGTTGCGGGAGATAGACACATCCTCAGATGAATTGAAAGAAGGGTGGTTGCCTAAAAGTAGGTGGAAGACCTTAGCAGGTGCTGAGGATGTTGATGACACTGTAAGTAGCATTCGCAAGCAATATGCTCCTCCTCCTTCTGACAAACACTATGTTGGTCCTAAGAACAATAGGCCAAAGTTTCTAGGCATGGATGCTTATGAACCTTCCACTGACTTGGAATGCCACCAATTTGTGGTAGTAAAGCCAGCAGATTTAGATACATATCCAGTGTGGTTGGGGTTCACTAAGGTAATATTAACTTCAACCATGTGCGGGTGGAATGGTGGTGTCCAGTGCATCAGTTGACCAATGTATCGGATAAAGAAAGGTACTCAGATTGTTGGACAAAGAGATGGAGGAGAAATCCGAGTGATCCTGATCTTTGGCTAGACTATGAAAGTGTTTTGTACTCATGGACTCCAAACACTATTCCAGCTAGAAATGCGAGAATTACAATACCTCAGGATGTCAGGAAGAAGGCTATGATATCATTGGGGGTGCTTGAAGAAAGTTGAATAACTACTCGGCTCTCACCCGAGAGACCCGGGTTCAAGTCCCAGCAATGGAATTTCATTTTTCAGCTTTCGTATCATGTGCATTTTGCTTGAATGAGGTGGTTGACTCTTTTAAAATATTTGAAATTCCATTGTAGTCTAGTTGGTTAGGATACTTGGCTTTCACCCAAGCGACCCGGGTTCAAGTCCCGGCAATGGAATTTGTAACACTCAAATGTTAGAATTTAGTGTGATTTGAGGCCATGCTTCCAATAGGCATTTCGAGTGGAGGATCATTTGTGATCTTAATCTCGTCGATCAGATACACGTTACAGTAGTAAGAATTGAAAGATATACTTTATACTTTATTCATTCGTTGAGCTCTTTGGATTGCAGCTCCTGTTTGGCACTATGATGTGATGTTAAATCATGAGAATTCTTTTTGTTTCGAGACTCTCTAATATGCTTCTATATGGAGCTTTTTCTAAAGCAAGCGAAATTTTGACTATGCAAGTCGAGAATCTCATGGTAACCACCAAAGGCCTCAGATACAAATGTTTTAATGAGTGTGGGTTGAAGAACAACCTTTATTTAGGTAGCTAATCTCCATTGTAGTCTAGTTGGTTAGGATACTTGGCTCTCACCCAAGAGACCCGGGTTCAAGTCCCTCATGTGCATTTTGCTTGAATGAGGTGGTTGACTCTTTTAAAACATTTGAAATTCCATTGTAGTCTAGTTGGGTAGGATACTTGGCTTTCACCCAAGCCGACCCGGGTTCAAGTCCCTAAGAATGGAATTTGTAACACTCAAATGTTAGAATTTAGTGTGATTTGAGGCCATGCTTCCAATAGGCATTTCGAAAGTGGAGGATCATTTGTGATCTTAATCTCGGCCGATCGATACACGCTACTATAAAAAGAATTGAAAGATATACTTTATGCGGTGGAAGGTACATTCTTTCAACTTGTTGTCTTAGCAAAAAAATCTCCATTGTACATGACTTTGTCATCTTCATCTTCAGCCAATATCTCTACATGTTCCTCTTGATTATCAACTTGCACTTTTGCCTAGATGGCGGTTGAATTAAAACTTCGACCTTGTAATGAAGCTTGCAAAATATCACGTTGCTTGAGAAAAAAAAGGGGCCACCATAAAGCATCTTCCTCCCCCAAAGTGGTTAGAGCACTTACTTTACTTGTCTCAATAAAATCCAATGATTTGCTTGAGTCAAATGCTCTTCCCTCCTTTTTACTCTTTGTGATTTCTTTCAAGCTTTTTAGAGGCATTTGCTTTATCAGAGCATGGAACTAGTATTGGGGATGGTGCTAAATGAATTGAATACTGCTGGGGCGCCATTTTTGCAAAGATGTGGCATATTTCTTTCCTTGTAAGATGGCCCCATCTACAAGTGAAATTTTGATCACGATCTTTGAAATGTAATATTTCTCAAGGGCTCAATAACCGCGATGACCAGTTGATCTCTTGAAAAAAATCCATTCTTTGAAATCATAAGTTTCTTCCAACAACTGTTTTAATGATGTGCGGGCGAGGATTGTAGGAATCTTGGATAACCTCAATCATTGCTTTGGTAGGCTAGAGCTTTTTTTTCATGCAAGGCGTTTAGAGAACCTACTGAACATCGATCAATTTGGTCGTTGTATGACCAACAAGCGAATGGAATCTTCACCTTCTTGAAGATTTGTTTCTCTACTAGCATAGCCGGTGAAAGCAAACAACGCTGATTCTTATTTTCCTTGTCGTGTTGTCTAGCTGAAGATCTAACCGGTGGTATATGTTCTAGATTGGAAAGAAGCTTATTCAATATTGTGATAGTGAGATTTGGATCAGCATGAATGTTTGGATAATTCAAAAATGCCTTGCAAGATAGTTTTCCATTAAATACCATAGCACCAACAACATGCGGATAGTATGAAATCTTCTTCAGTCCTTAGGCACATTGACAAAATGTGGTAGGGTGGTCTTCTTGGTCCATTCCATCAATAACAAATTTGATATGTAGTTGAGTGGTTGTTCGATTCTTTCTTCCTATGTTTTGTCAATTTTCTCCTTTCCAAAGATTGTTGTTCTCTGATTAGCTTGTTCTTTCTCCTTCAATGCATCATAAATGAAAATATGTTTAGGAAAAAACCTACTTTTAAGTAGAACTAGGCAAAACATCCTGGAAGCTTACTTTTTAGTGTGAAGTGTCCTTGCATTTTGTCTCCCGAGCTTTTAATTCCAGAGCATGTAGCACAAACAGAACATTCTATGCTTTCTAGGAATGGCCCGCTGAGAAAACTCTTTTTTCCGAACCTGAAGAAAGTAAGAGTAGCGGACAAAGCGTTCTCCAAAATGTCAACACACATCTCCTTATAATTATCATAGACTTCTTGTTTCGTGAAAATTGTCACTCAAGTGGTACATAGGGCTATTAGGGAGTTTCTCACAAGACTCCTTAAAGAAACCTTCCATCCGGGAGACACATTGAAGGGCATGAATTACGGTTATGCCTCCTGAATGGCGGTAGTCATTAATGCACGGATTCTTGTCAAGCCTTTTCTTTAGGCGGTCAAGTTCATGTGCCTAAAGCATGAATCAATTTGAAGGCCGTTTGACAATAAAATTGTGGCCACCAGTGTGTAAGTAAACTTCTCACCATCATCGGCCTAATATTGAAGGCTAAGTAGCCCCTTTGGTCTAGTGAGTCATTGAGCTCAGTAACTATCACGAATCAACCTCAATTCCTTTAGTCCAATCTTAAGCAAACAACGTTGAGAACAACGATTATTTGTATGTGTTGCCCATTTGAGCCTAGATCCATGAGTTTCTTTCTTCTAATAGGTTGTACATGCTTTCTTGTGTAAGTTAAAGTAAGATTCTTACTTGCGGGGGGCTTTGAATTTGAACATAGAGTCTTGTGGCTTTTTGGTAGGTCCTAAAAAAGAGACATCAACATGAGGTGTTTCTTAGTCCTAAGAGATCAACTTGAGGTGTACTTGTAGATCTTGATAGGTTTGGTGTGTGCAAGTCCCGAGGGGAGGTGCTTTCCCTCTCCCTAGGAAAAAAGTAATCGAGGTTGGTGGCGTAGTTGACCAGCTCCCAAGTGTCGTAGAAAACGGGGAGTTGCATGTGTCATGACTGCTCCCACTTGTTGTAGTACCATTTAAGCGAAATTGATGGAGTTGGCGTGATTTGCCTCTTTAGCCTATGGTGGACTAAGGGCTGACGTACTAAAATGAAGTGGAGGAGGTAGTCGACCTCTCTAGTAAATTTGGTGGTGGAGTAAAATTTTTGGTGGGGGCAAGCGGCGTTCAGGGGCTAGGTGTGGTGGAGTAAATTGAACTGGTGGTGGAAGCCGAGGGTGGGTCTTTGGAGTAAGATCAACCAGTGGGGTTTGAATATCCAGTGAGAATTTCGAGGCTACTTTCGGTGTCGATTGAGGGGTGTGAATGTCATTTATTGAAAGCTTCGGAAGATTGGAGGCTCTGCCTTCTTTTTTCGAGCCATACTTTAGAAGGTAGCGTCACCTTTGTATAAATTTATCTCTGAAATAGCGGGCGGTAAAAGTTTACCACGGGGATGGTATAAATTTTGATAGAAGGCAAACTTGTTCTTTGCCGGTTTTATAAATTTATCTTTAGATGGTATAAATTTATCTTTTAGGAGGAAGACATCTATAAATTTATACAAAACTCCGCGATGACTTGTATTGGAATCTTTATGGAGGCTTTCTGATCACGGCACTTAGCGAGGGTACTTAAGCCCAAGATTTTCCATATCTTTAACGACTAAAGTCGTTGATTTCCGCCTTTATATACCCCCTCTTATTTGCTCTCGGAACCTCTATCGCTAGTTCATACGGTCATGGCCACGTAAGTCTACTTTTCTTGTTTTAGTTTCTCTTTTGTTTTAATCTGTTTAGAGTGTAAGCCCCATGGTATAAATTTATCACGAGATGATTCGGATGGGTATAAATTTATTTATTCTAACGGCGGTATAAATTTATGCTCCAGCATTTTGCAAGTGCTCGGGGGCGGTATAAATTTATACGCTTCGGATGGCACTTCAAATTATCTATGGCTTTGACACGATGTATAAATTTATATCCACGGCTACCGAGAATTCTTGGGCGGTATAAATTTATACCTTCGTGCTCATACTTTATTCAAACCGTTAATTATTTCATTTTTGATGTCCGATTTGGATGAATGGTCCCGAACCGGGGATAGGTTCTATGGTGCAAAATCAAAATTCGGCGTATAAAGTCAAAAAATACGTATTTTTTAATAAAATCATTATTTAGCGATATAAAAACCTTAAAAAAAAATTTGGGAGACTTGGCTTTCAAGCGTCCAAACTTTTGCGCGAACAAAAAACCGTGCGAAAAAAAAAAAATTTTTTTTTTTTTTTTTGAAGAATTTTCTTTGATTTGTGCGTCTTCCATTTAGCGTCATTGAAAAAATTTCACGTCTGGTTTATCCGATTTGAAAATTTAATTTCAAATTCGGTCAAATTTCGTTCTTTTTTTTTCAGCGTAAAAATAGAAGGTTTACGTCAAGAACTGAATAAAATTTTTTTTTTTTTTTTTTTTTTTTTATATCTATCTAATTAAGCATTCTAACCATTATTTTAGGTAATCCTAGGGCTTAACTTTTCCTTTGCTTAATTTTCCCCTTATGAAGGACCAATAGTTATTTATTTAATTGGATTGAATACCATAGGTTGGCCTAATATCGTATATTACTTATATTTTTCACTATTTTCCACTTTCCCCTTCGTTATTCTGGTTAAACGCATTTTAGGGCTAGCTTGTTCTTCCTCACGGCTCTGCAGTGCTCACGATGGCGGCCGATGTATATCTAACTGAATGGCAGTTGCTTACCCATGTACGGCAATCCGGATTTCTTATATATCATATTTTCCGACTAAAATTTACGTAAATCCTCTTCTTAAAATCGTCTCTTCATTCTGCATCTTGGGTTCACCAGTTTCGACTTTGGCTTGCAAGCCATGTTCTGATATTTTGATGGGTAGAAAGAAAGGGGGCTTCAATAAGGCAACTCTGATCAAGATGCAGGAAGAGAAATTGAAAGCTGAAAAAAGAAGGAAGATCTTTGATTATCACAGGCCTGCCAAATTGCCTGGATCAGCAAAAAACCCCATTAATCTTGAAGGGGAAGCTAGTTCTACACATGGTGCAGCTCAAGTTCCCATGTCAGTTGCTTGCACTCCTGAGATCCCTGAGTTATCTGCCCCCACAGATCCTATTGCTACAAATGCTCACAGTGTTCCAGATGTTGGTGTTCCCCCTATTGATCTACAAATTATCCCTAATGTTCTACTTGCTGGAGTTCATCAGGACGATTCTGCAAATAAGGTTTAGATTTATATTGTTTTGATCTTTCTTAATCCATTAAACCCAGTTTCTCCTCTAGTTTCTATGCTTGACCACACTATTCTGATTTTTCTTTCTGTTCTATTACTTGGTATTCTATGTTAGATTTGTTATCTGCATCTCAACCCATTTAATGCTTTCACCATTAATCTCTGTGACCTTCTTTTTGGTATAAGTTCCCTAAGCTATTCTTGTTTTCTTCTTACTATAATCTGAATCCTTGGTTTCCCATATTACTATGTTTTATTCATAATCTTCCTTCTGTTATTTAGCTTTTATAATGTAGCTTCAATAGGTTATGGCAACATGAAGGTCTGATCCAACCTGTCTGATCTGATTCACAATTGCTTGTCCTTAATTCATAACTCCACTGTACCATCTGCTCCTAAGTCCTAGCTTAATGTATTATTTCTCTTTATCCTTGGTTGCCCTTTATCTGAATCCTTGCTCTTACTGTTGTATTTTGTCTCCTTTCATTAACCCTTTGATTTCCTTTAGTTTATTTTCAGTGATATACCGCTTAATATTCGTTTTCTGCTGTGTGTCCTTTCTATTAAGTTGTTTACTCTTTACTTCAACCATTTTCCTGTATTCTTCCTTGTATCCTTAGATTTCTGTTTTAGATAATTTCTCTAGGTGGTTCTTGCATGTGTACTAACTTTGGACTTCTAGATCCTCGGTTCCCTATAATATAATATCCTCTGCTTTTCAGGATCTTCATAGTGAATATAATTTGTATTCAGTGATATAATTTAACTTCTTTATTATAGCCCTAATCTAACCTCTTTGACTGAAACGGCATTACCTTTTGTTTATTAGTTTTCATGATGTAGCCCTTGCTCTACATGTGAAGGAATTTTTTAGATCTTGTTTCTACAATTGTCATGTTTTTGTACATCTTCTCCTCCCCATACCAAGTGTATCTCATATATTCTGCTTATGTGAATACAATGCTTTCTGCTACCTCTGTGCTTATACCAGCTTCCTTTCCTCCTGTATTTAGTGTCTGGTCTGTCCTTATGTGTTCCTAATTGCTCTAAGTTTTCAGTGTTATGATCTGTATTTCCAGGATTTTCCTCCTATAACTTTGCTCCTGCAAAATAGCTGTGCCTTCTCCTTAAGTCCCTTTGTTTGGGTTTTTAGTGTCACTAACATCTTGTGTTGTTATTCATTTCCTCTTTGCACATTTCCCTTAGCAGTCTTCTTTTATTTATTGGTTTGTCATCTTTGTTTCCCTTCTTTTTTCTGCTAAAAGTATTCTTTATTCTTCTATTTTGTGTTGCATGTGATGGGTCTCTTATATAACATGGTGTTTATAAGCTCTGATCTCCTGGGTTCGAACACTCTACATGTTTATATTATGGTTTTTCTTGTTCACATTGTTGTTTATGGTGAAGGGCGAGTAGCCGGATAAGTTCATAGTTTACCTGTCGCCAAGTACATGACAACCATGTCTAATGCTTGTTTGTGTATTGTTTGGTGCAGGTAACCGAGCTTATCCTTCCATATGATGCTATGTGGTTGAGTAGTTTGCTGCAAATGGACTCAGATTTCTTAAAATGACTTTTGGTGATATCTGCAAACTTATATTCTGTTATTATGCAGCATGAACTTCTGTTGCTTAATGCAGACTCATATATTTTCATTTTTGCTGTTATAAACTCGTAATTTGAATCTTATGTTCAAAGTTGCTCTTCCTTTTGTTACAAATATCTATGTTTTCTTATGATCTAACTTAGATTTTGTCTTCTTGAATTTTATCTTCTCAATATGAAATAATCCCCTTGTTTAGTAGAATTGTTTGCCTTTTTCTTTTCTTATGAAATGGCTTCAATCCAAAAAGTCTATTCTCCCTATTAGATTTTCGTTTATACTTCTTTCATTGTTTTATTCTCATGCCATAGGGTTGTAATGTTGCCCGGCTTGTCTAAGGTTTGCTTTATCTCAAACATTAATTATCTTGGGTATTTTATTAATTTTGTTGTTTCATGGTCCTTTCATGTTTGAATATTTGTTTGCCTTTGTCCTTTGCTCTGATATAATTTATGTCTCTGCTCTTTATAGTTAAGAAATTTCTAACTTTTACTTGTAGCCCATCTTCTCTTAAGTTTATGTTTCCTTTAATTGTTTTCTCAAATGTACTTCCGGCCTAGTCTTTTGCTAAATAGCTTTTTATCTTCAAATGGTTCTCGGTTAATGATATCTTAATGAGTATGTGGTCTACTATTTCTAAAGGGTTTGTGTTTTCTTATTTCTTCTCATGTGTATGTCTATAAAGTACTGGTATGTTTTTTTATTAAACAGTGTCTTAACATTTTATCTTGTTAATAATCTTCATGATTTGTCTACTTGTCTTCTCAAATCAAGGCTTGGTCTAGGCTTACACCTAGTCTTTTCCAAGGCTGCAAATGTATGGTCTTTGAGTTCCAAAAAATTGGTCTCTAAGGCTTAGGGCTGTCTTGACAGTCTGGGGGGTTTTTTAATGTTATCTCAGTTTTTGGGTTTAACCCAAAACCTTGGTTTGGGATTAGGTGTATCTAACTCCTTGCAATTATTTTTTCAGAAAAAGGTACCTAAGAAACAGATTGACCCTGAGGCTGATATCAACTCTATCTGGATAAAGGAACTAATATCTCTCAATTATGATAAATGTGAGATCTCAAGCCCAAACTTTGCAGTTCAGACTCTGATTGCCTGCATAAGGAGTAAGGAGGTACATGAGTACATTGTCTTAAAAGAGAACAGTCTACCAGATAAGAACAAATCCCCAGTTAGTTATCTCGGTTTCAATGGCTGGTTTGCAATATTTGTCAAGATGAAGAAAGCAAATTTTAAATTGGAGGTTTGTAAAACCCTGATCTCAACTGTCTATAATGATATGGAGAACCTTCTTTATGCTAGAACATGTCTCGAAGATGATCTCGGTAAGAAGTTTCTCATTGGTTTAACTCACCTAGAAGATGTTCATCAAATGAAGTCTTCCCTTCAAGTGGATGTGGAAGACAATACTGATACTACTGATTATATGAATGATGATGTCAAGAATTGCCTCTTTTCTGAAAATGATCTAACAGATGAAGACCTATTTGGCTTTGATGATAATAAATCTGATGATCCGGAAAAAGATGAAGATGTTGACGAAGTCCCGACTCTAACACTTCAAAATTCTTCAAGATTCCCTATTATTCCAGAACAGAGTGTGGAATGCGATGCTGCTGCTTGGGGCCACGCCATATGGTTGAGTCAGAATTTTGGAGCTCTTGCTCCCATCAATGTTGAAACATGGAAAGCTCTGACTGGTATTGTAGATGATGAAATTAGGGTTGGTACCATCAAAGCCACCAAGCTGGAGAAATACTTCACAAAAAAGGAAATTCCTCTTCCATTTCCTATTTCATTCTTCCACCAGGTGTGCATCAAAGGCCCTAGTTCGGGTATACATGTTAGTCAGAAAGGTAATATGGCCTTCTCGGATGATAAGCGGGATGGGTTTTTTCTGAAAAAAATATGGAGAACTCACTGTCCCTTTCTCACGTGTGGTTGTACCAAAAACAAAAACAGTAAGAAGGGTGACAGAAATGATGAATGTAACAGTAGCATTATCTGGATAGACCATGCAATATGGTTTCTTTTGAACAATTTGGAGACGGCATTCCCTGATTCTACTCCTACTGCTAAAATGGTATGTCTCACTAAACTACTGCATAATGTTCTTAAACCTACAGTGCTGGCATACCTTTCTTATCTTGAGGTAAGGAGGGTTATGGTGGATATGACTCTATATTATGCAGCTAACCCTGACAGTGATCTCAAAAAAGCATTTGGGGGCAGTAAACTTGCTGATATTGCAGAAAAAACATTAAGGCCAATTTCCTTCAGGCACAGTCAGACACAAAAAAACAGGAGCTCTCCAGCTATTAGACAAGGCAACAGTTCCAATAGTTTTTCGGCTAATTTGTTCTCTCCCAAGAAACCACCACGTGTCACTATTGACCCAAAAACTGCTGCTGATAATAGCAAAAAAGTTGTTGGTGGAAAGAATAAAACGCTGACGGTTGATACTTCCCTTGATGAAGAGTATTCAGTTACAAAAGGTGGGAACAATACTGTTTCACTTGAAGACAACATTCCACAAGAAGCTGAAGCATGAAAAAGATTCCAGGTCAGAATTTTTTTAGATATACTTTTATGTTCAATGTACTATTTTTTCTTCATGTTTCTTTCTTTCTTTCTTACTTATATTCTATTAAATTTAACTGTGAGAGATCTCCTTCCTCTTTGATCTTATCCGTCTACCAAGGGTTTTTTATGAAAAGAATTTTCCCTTGGACAGATGAGTATGACAAAAAAATTCTCATTCCTTCTTACACTTGGCCTATTGCTGGCAAAAAAAGTGTGTTTAAGTTTTTCTCTAGTTAAAGTCCCAATTTGGCATAGGATCTTTTCTTACCAGATTCTGAAATAAATCAATATTTTATAGGATATTCCAACCAACTATCGATCCATTACTCGAGATTGCAATCGAAAGAGGCATTTGATTACGTCCAAAGATAGTTCACAGACTAAAATTGTGCATAGCACTTTCTTCTCCAAGTCTCTGGAGAAATTTAGTATTCGGAATGTATTTAAAGAAGTATTAATGTCATCCATACCTGAAATAGCAGATGACCTTCTGAACAACACTATGTTTGCTTGGAGATACATTGATAGTTTAAAGGACAAGGTATACAAACCTTTTGAGGTTTTTGCAGATGGATTCCCCAAAAAATGTCCTTGCAAGAATCCTAGCCTTGCAAAATTTGTGGATTCCAATATTGGCCACATCAGAACTATTAACTTGGAGATTATCCATTGCCCAAAGTTAAGATTGGCTTTTTCCAATGGCATTAACCATATTCCTGATGCTGATTTCTCCATAGATGACTTCATGAAAGATTTTACACAAACTTGTAATCACTTCTTTGCTGCACACTATTTTAGCCTTTTACACTTGTGTGACACAGACTTGCAGCTTATAAAAGATAACATTTTAGCCATGGCTAA
The DNA here is from genome assembly GCA_021234155.1 of Isoetes taiwanensis. Lineage (NCBI taxonomy): Eukaryota > Viridiplantae > Streptophyta > Lycopodiopsida > Isoetales > Isoetaceae > Isoetes > Isoetes taiwanensis. The sequence goes on from JAJEKV010000004.1 coordinate 31,754,083, forward strand.
GCAGAAGATTACTATCCATAAGCAAAGTTCTAAATCCAAGAGATTTCTATGGAATGATGGAGATGTAAGAAATAATCTGTTGTGGCTTCAAAAGAACCTCTATATTTCTGGACTTGACAAAGCAAGTAATAATGCTTCGTTCATTTGCCAATGGCACATAAGAGAGATGGCGTTTCTCAGACTTGATAGCCCAGATTTTGAAAAAATCACCTCTAGCCCTGAGAACATTAAAAGCAGTTGTGTTCATGATATCACCAACTTCCTGGGCCTTCCTTGCCCTTCAAGTAATAGACTTCCCTATCTCATGGGAATATTCAAGGCTCATAAAGGTGACTACAGATGGTTGACAAATGCACATTCTACTTTATTTTCAGAGGTTGCTGATTTTATTACAGCAATATTGAACAACTTTATTGAACTTTGGCCTGAACTGAGTCATTGGAATACAGCCAAGCTGAAACTGTGGCTCAAAGATAAAGTCAATCCTTGTTGGTTAATTAACTCATCTTATGACTTTGTTCTTAACCTACCAAAGAAGATATTTAATGTCTTCTCAATCGATATCACGAAATGCTTTGAAAACATCCCATTGGAAGGGGATGAAGGGATGATGGATATTATCAGGGACATTGCAGGTCTAATATGGCAGTTTATGGCTTGGAAAAGCCCTTTGTCTCAACTTGTAATCACAAAGTCTAATTCTTCGTTCTCTACCAAGTGGATGAAGATTAATAGTGATTCTCAAAGTAAATGGTCAGTTGTATCTAGACCTGACTTCATAAAGTTCAACAATTGGTTACTTTCCCATTGTTACCTTCAGATGGGCAAAGAAATTTGGAGGCAAAGGAAAGGCATCCCCATGGGATTCTCATGCAGTCCCGCATGGTGTAATTTGTATCTTGCATGGTACGAACTCAGATTCATTATGAAATTAGCTCACCTCAATAGGATACAAGACATCCCGAGATTTCAAAGTGCTTTTAGGTATATTGATGATTTATGCATAATCAATGGTGGTGACTTGCTTGAATTCTTTTCCACTCTCTCTGACTGTACTGTTTATAATATGTCACATCTGGGAATAAAAAATGAGACAGTATACAAAAAAGGCTCCAATGTTGGATATAAAGTTAACTTCCTCAATATCACAGTCCAAGTATTGGACTCAAATACTGGGATATTTCAGTATACCAGGTATGACAAAAGAAGAAATCTGGATTTTGAAATTTTTAAGTTCATCAGGGCATGTGGGTGCAGACCTTATGGCCAAGCATGCAAAGTAATAGTTTCACAGATTTTTCCATATATATATGCCCATTCAAACTTGGATAAGGCTGTTGATGACATGCATGAACTTATCATGGCTTTCTGCAACAATGGCTTCATGAAAAAAGATCTGTTTAGAATTGTTCTCAACACTCTGAAGACCAACAACTTTCCCAGTTTACCTTTTGAAATCGACGACTTCTCAAGATCTCTAAAAAAACTCATGTAAGCATATTTATCTTATACTAGAGTAATTCTATTCGGGACATGTAGGGCCCCTGTGTTACAACAGGGCCCTACTCTCCCTGTTGTAGCAAAATTTATATTCATGAGTGAATATCAGGTGCCCCACCTGTACTGCGGTCGGTGGTAGGATTTTTTATATAAGACTGACCATATCTATCCAATTAAGCATTCTAACCATTATTTCGTAATCCTAGGGCTTAACTTTTCCTTTGCTTAATTTTCCCCTTATGAAGGACCAATAGTTATTTATTTAATTGGATTGAATACCATAGGTTGGCCTAATATCGTATATTACTTATATTTTTCACTATTTTCCACTTTCCCCTTCGTTATTCTGGTTAAACGCATTTTAGGGCTAGCTTGTTCTTCCTCACGGCTCTGCAGTGCTCACGATGGCGGCCGATGTATATCTAACTGAATGGCAGTTGCTTACCCATGTACGGCAATCCGGATTTCTTATATATCATATTTTCCAGCTAAGAATTTCTGTAAATCCTCTTCTTAAAATCGTCTCTTCATTCTGCATCTTGGGTTCACCAGTTTCGACTTTGGCTTGCAAGCCATGTTCTGATATTTTGATGGGTAGAAAGAAAGGGGGCTTCAATAAGGCAACTCTGATCAAGATGCAGGAAGAGAAATTGAAAGCTGAAAAAAGAAGGAAGATCTTTGATTATCACAGGCCTGCCAAATTGCCTGGATCAGCAAAAAACCCCATTAATCTTGAAGGGGAAGCTAGTTCTACACATGGTGCAGCTCAAGTTCCCATGTCAGTTGCTTGCACTCCTGAGATCCCTGAGTTATCTGCCCCCACAGATCCTATTGCTCCAAATGCTCACAGTGTTCCAGATGTTGGTGTTCCCCCTATTGATCTACAAATTATCCCTAATGTTCTACTTGCTGGAGTTCATCAGGGCGATTACGCAAATAAGGTTTAGATTTATATTGTTTTGATCTTTCTTAATCCATTAAACCCAGTTTCTCCTCTAGTTTCTATGCTTGACCACACTATTCTGATTTTTCTTTTTGTTCTATTACTTGGTATTCTATGTTAGATTTGTTATCTGCATCTCAACCCATTTAATGCTTTCACCATTAATCTCTGTGACCTTCTTTTTGGTATAAGTTCCCTAAGCTATTCTTGTTTTCTTCTTACTATAATCTGAATCCTTGGTTTCCCATATTACTATGTTTTATTCATAATCTTCCTTCTGTTATTTAGCTTTTATAATGTAGCTTCAATAGGTTATGGCAACATGAAGGTCTGATCCAACCTGTCTGATCTGATTCACAATTGCTTGTCCTTAATTCATAACTCCACTGTACCATCTGCTCCTAAGTCCTAGCTTAATGTATTATTTCTCTTTATCCTTGGTTGCCCTTTATCTGAATCCTTGCTCTTACTGTTGTATTTTGTCTCCTTTCATTAACCCTTTGATTTCCTTTAGTTTATTTTCAGTGATATACCGCTTAATATTCGTTTTCTGCTGTGTGTCCTTTCTATTAAGTTGTTTACTCTTTACTTCAACCATTTTCCTGTATTCTTCCTTGTATCCTTAGATTTCTGTTTTAGATAATTTCTCTAGGTGGTTCTTGCATGTGTACTAACTTTGGACTTCTAGATCCTCGGTTCCCTATAATATAATATCCTCAGCTTTTCAGGATCTTCATAGTGAATATAATTTGTATTCAGTGATATAATTTAACTTCAGTAGTTTATTATAGCCTAATCTAACCTCTTTGACCTGTTTAACTGGCATTCTGCTTTTGTTTATTAGTTTTCATGATGTAGCCCTTGCTCTACATGTGAAGGAATTTTTTAGATCTTGTTTCTACAATTGTCATGTTTTTGTACATCTTCTCCTCCCCATACCAAGTGTATCTCATATATTCTGCTTATGTGAATACAATGCTTTCTGCTACCTCTGTGCTTATACCAGCTTCCTTTCCTCCCAGATTTGTATTCCGGTCCGGTGTCCTTATGTGTTCCTAATTGCTCTAAGTTTTTGTGGTGTTATGATCATGTATTTCCGGATTTTCCTCCTATAACTTTGCTCACCGCAAAATAGCCTGCCTTCTCCTTAAGTCCCTTTGTTTGGGTTTTAGTGTCACTAACATCTTGTGTTGTTATTCATTTCCTCTTTGCACATTTCCCTTAGCGGTCTTCTTTTATTTTATTGGTTGTCATCATCTTTGTTTCCCTTGTTTTCACCGCTTTAAAGTATTCTTTATTCTTCTATTTTGTGTTGCATGTGATGGGTCTCTTATATAACATGGTGTTTATAAGCTCTGATCTCCTGGGTTCGAACACTCTACATGTTTATATTATGGTTTTTCTTGTTCACATTGTTGTTTATGGTGAAGGGCGAGTAGCCGGATAAGTTCATAGTTTACCTGTCGCCAAGTACATGACAACCATGTCTAATGCTTGTTTGTGTATTGTTTGGTGCAGGTAACCGAGCTTATCCTTCCATATGATGCTATGTGGTTGAGTAGTTTCTTTGCAAAAATGGACTCAGATTTCTTAAAATGACTTTTGGTGATATCTCGCGAAACTTATATTCTCTATTATGCAAACATGAACCCATTTGCTTAATGCAGACTCATATATTTTCATTTTTGCTGTTATAAACTCGTAATTTGAATCTTATGTTCAAAGTTGCTCTTCCTTTTGTTACAAATATCTATGTTTTCTTATGATCTAACTTAGATTTTGTCTTCTTGAATTTTATCTTCTCAATATGAAATAATCCCCTTGTTTAGTAGAATTGTTTGCCTTTTTCTTTTCTTATGAAATGGCTTCAATCCAAAAAGTCTATTCTCCCTATTAGATTTTCGTTTATACTTCTTTCATTGTTTTATTCTCATGCCATAGGGTTGTAATGTTGCCCGGCTTGTCTAAGGTTTGCTTTATCTCAAACATTAATTATCTTGGGTATTTTATTAATTTTGTTGTTTCATGGTCCTTTCATGTTTGAATATTTGTTTGCCTTTGTCCTTTGCTCTGATATAATTTATGTCTCTGCTCTTTATAGTTAAGAAATTTCTAACTTTTACTTGTAGCCCATCTTCTCTTAAGTTTATGTTTCCTTTAATTGTTTTCTCAAATGTACTTCCGGCCTAGTCTTTTGCTAAATAGCTTTTTATCTTCAAATGGTTCTCGGTTAATGATATCTTAATGAGTATGTGGTCTACTATTTCTAAAGGGTTTGTGTTTTCTTATTTCTTCTCATGTGTATGTCTATAAAGTACTGGTATGTTTTTTTATTAAACAGTGTCTTAACATTTTATCTTGTTAATAATCTTCATGATTTGTCTACTTGTCTTCTCAAATCAAGGCTTGGTCTAGGCTTACACCTAGTCTTTTCCAAGGCTGCAAATGTATGGTCTTTGAGTTCCAAAAAATTGGTCTCTAAGGCTTAGGGCTGTCTTAATGGCAAATTTTTTTTTTTTTTTTTTTTTTGCCTTTTTTTACTATTTTTAATGCAGACGAAAAAACTTTCAGCGTCTGGAATTAGAAGGTTTTCACGTCTGCGAAAATCTTCCGACAGCCGAATTTTTTTTGAGATTTTTTTTACGTTTTATACGGCAAATATGTGCCGTATCATACAATTCATACGTATTCCGTATAAAACGTACAACGTATTGAACCTATCCCTGCCCGAACCTTAATATTTTCGTAATATTGTTGTGTTTCCAGCTTAAATGACACAAATAAAGTGTTAATTTAGTGTGGATTTTATGCCTTTTATCCTCTTTTTCTCTTTTTTTTGTGTTTCAAAAACTTCGAAAAGGTTAATATTCTTATTGTAAAAATGGTTTTTTTGCGTTTTCCAGCCCTAAGATCAAGTTTGTGCTCGGGTTCATCATCAAAGGCTGCACCACCAGAGCCACGGACTTATGAACTAAAGGATCGGACTTGAGTACGCGTCCACGGGCGCAAGAGAGAGCAAACCCACCGTTATGCACCTTTACTTGTGCAATAAATCGGGGAAGGGCAAGTTCAAGTCGATGATTATTACCCCTATTGGCGACATTATGAAACTTGTTGCTACTCTCTGATGATGAAGTTCTAATGCGGTGCAACCATGATAAGGGCCCCGCCTACTATGTTCAAATACTAAAATGTTTAAATTAAGCATGTGCAAGCCTAAAGACGTCCACGATTATATCTCTGGACAATTACAAGAACGGCTTTGTAAGTTATTCTTAGTTGCTTTCCATTATAAATTTATACCGTCAAGTCTTAACATAACCCCGCATTACAGGGCGTAGTAGAAATTCTGATGTCAATAGTCTTTGTCTTGAAGAAAAAAGTGTTGGTCAAGGGTCTATGGTACCCCATTACTATCGAAGAGGAAGTAGTAGAGGAAGAGGTAGAGGAAGAGGAAGAGGAAGAGGAAGAGGAAGAGGAGGAACCAAATCAACACAAAGGGAAGGGGTAGGGTAGGAAGCATTCCACGGTACTAGATACACAGACCTCCTACCAAGAAAAAATCTAGAAAAACAAAGCCCTTGACTATAGAGGAGTCGCCAGAAGCTCTTGAGAAGGCTCCTGGAGCGGATTATCGTTGTGAAGCCCGATAAGTCAAGTGCTATTCTCAAGCGGGTTAATGAAACCAAAACCGCTCAAACAAACCATTTCTTTGACACTAAGCACTATCAAGAGGCCACCAAAAATGAAGATGGGGTCAGAGTGCTGCAAGTCCGAAAAGTTGTATTGCACATGTGGCCATTCTTAAGCAAAGAATGAGAAGAAATCCTCATGCGCGTAATGTCTCTAGTTGTTATGGTTGATAGAAGTCAATGCAATCGATTGCGTGGATTACAAAAAGCAAACTTGAAGATTACACCTACTACGTCCTTGGAGGCACACACGGCTACAAGGCTAGAAAAGAACTCTCAAAGGAGGAAACCCGTAACGAGGTATGGAAAAGCGTGGAAGCCCATATTTACGTGGGTATCACGCAGACGAAGAGGCAAAAGTCATTGCCGTAAAGTCACAATCTTGACAATGACTTTCGGTTAAAAATGAGCCTAATAGATAAGATCCGATTCATGCATCGAGTACGTTGAGTTCAAACAAATGCATGGAGAGGACTTCAAAAAAAAAGAATAAGCTTCAACGAAAGCTTTCTGTGACCAGTGTTGCATATGAGCTATGATTCCGATAAGAAGCCCATTATGGTCTTTTGTCAAACAATACGATAACTACTTTCAGCTTTCTTTCATGGTCAAGTAAGTAAAAGATTCAATTCAATCTTTTGTAGTATGTTTAGCGTGGTTTAGAATCTTGTAGTAGCCTTTTTTTACGGTATAAATTCATCCATGCACGGCAGCGGTATAAATTTATACCGTGCTTTATAAATTTATCTGGTGCACTGTCGCAGTATAAATTTATACCGTGCAAATGTGTGTATATAAATTTATACAACGACCAGACCCGATGGTATAAATTTATCTGGATTATACATTTGAATTAACATTGCGGTATAAATTTATACCGCCGCCAGGCACCCGCGGTATAAATTTATACCGCGTTGAGTCGCCGTGCCCATCCTCTTCGCCATTTAGCACTAAACTTCGTTTGACCCGTTTCAAGGTGTGGGATCTTCAAGAAAGAATTTTTTTGTATGTTCAAGATGGGGAGCTCAAAGAACAAGCTAAAGACGAGGGAAAGAAACCAAAGAAAGGTGGTGAATCAAAACAAAAAATATGAGCATTGTACCACGGACGAGTCTGGTCTTAAAAGCAAAGAAATATTTGTTCGCCTTGTTGGAAAAAGTAGTTGCCAAAGAATTCACATTAGGCGAGATGGCCAAGGAAGCTAAAACGTAAGCCTCACTTGCTATGCCATGTTTTTTTCTACCTTTTATTGTCTTACAATATTTTTCCCTTTGCATCGGAAAAGACATTGTCACTTGCCGTAGCCGAAGTTAATGAAGCAGCTCAACCTAGAAGACAAAGTGCAAACTTTTGTACCAAGTTGTACCACGATATTCATCATAGAGCACGCTTGTTTAACTTCAAGTATGGATGGGTAAGTTTTGCAAAACATATGTTATGTGTTTGTGCCTTTGTCTCACATTACTCTTCTGAGAAACAAGAAGAAGGGGCTACCCAATCGGATTTTTGAACCCGGTTCGTTTCAAGGAAGAGAGGCAAAGGTTAAAGGCAATTGAACAGGGTAGAGAGGTCGCCACTTCAGTTTTGACTGTATATATAGAGATTTACCACATTTGGTCGGGACGTCCAATACAAGGGTTGTTGAGGGTGATTGTACAAGGCTTTTGGGGACTCTTTTAGACAAGCAACAATTTACATTATGCATTGCGGATATTCCTTATGGATTTAAAATAAAGGATAGCGCTTTTGATGAGGAGGCTTTCACCCACGTGCAAGTCCGGTCTTTCTGGATGGCCTCAAAGAAGTCACGAACATCTCATCATTTTTCATTCGACCTTCGTGGCGATGCCGTGCTTAAACCCTATGGGAGCTGGTGCAATCGGCCGAAAAAACCGCGTTTGTAAGCTTCACAATTAACGTTTATTGTTTTACGGTAACTCCACGGTATAAATTTATACCACATCTGCTTAAGGTTTAAATTTTAAAGGGTTGGAACAACCGTGGTATAAATTTATACAAAGAAGGCAATGTCGTATAAAATTTATACGGGCTTCGCCGTGGTATAAATTTATACAAAGAAGGCAACCGTGGTATAAGTTTATACCGCCACACATTTGGGCTAACTTATTTTCCTTGTTTTCTTTTTACTAATTTCTAATTTCTATATTGCTTGGCGTTTTAAAACAAACGTCAAGGGTCATGGTGGTGGTCCGCAGTGAGTTGTTTCGAAAGTATTTTCATATAGGTTTTTACAAATTTGGACGACAAAAAACCATGGTTCATTTTAACACGCTTCATAAAAGACTCCTCCCCTCGCAATGCATTTCAGTTCCCAAATCATTTTTGCGTTTAAGAGACCCACCTTATTTTGGTGTCCCATTATCGGGGCCATGGTAAATCTTATTAATAATTTGATACGCTGGTTTTCTCCGGCACGAGACCGGATCCTAGATGCCTTTTCTCGATCGTGCACCACGCCAGCAAATTCAGCTTTAGGGCAATGTCGCCTCCGTTGATTTAGACCCGAAAGTAAGCTTCATCGGGACCGGGATAAGCTCTTGCTTGCCTTTCCTGATGAAAACGCAGGAACCGGGAGCAAAGAACGGTTTTCATTTAAGGGCACTTACAATGTAAATACTGAATTCCACTTACGTGAAGAAGAGATGAGGAGGTGGAGTTTGTTGACTTGGAGCCCGTGGTGCCCGGGCGGTTCCAAGTTTACAATAGGTTTGGAATCGGGAGGCGCCCTCCTGCTTGTGTAAGCTTTTCAAGAGCCATGTTCCAAAGGGTACGAGAGTCCCTGTGGACTGAAGAGCCACCTCTCAAGATAAATTTATACGCATTGAGAGTTCTTAACCACTTTCATTGTAAACTATGTGCTAAGTAATATTATAATTTATTTTGATGAAGATTTTTGAAAAGCTTTGTCTCTCTAACAATGCTTAATTGAAACAACTCTTTCTTGCTCCGTCATTTCACACTCTTTGTCTTTCCAATGTTTGACTTTTTAGTACTTCTATTAAGCTTGCAAAAAACAATCTATATTTTTTTCTTGCAAATTTAACAATAAATACTTACTGAGTTATCAAAGTTAATGTCTCTCTCCTTAAAACAAGCATTTTTTTTTTTTTGCTCTTCTTTTAAAATGAAAAAGCTTTAAAAATGTTGCTTTTTTGGGGGTATCCCGAATGCTAATTGCTCAACAATCTATTTTGCTCCCTATTTTGTGTGTTTTTTTTAAGTTTTCAATTTTTATAAAGGAATCTTTCAAACGCACTTCTTAAATAAGTGCGTTTCATTTTAAACCTTGTTTAAAGCAAACGAAATTTTGACTATGCAAGTCGAGAATCTCATGGTAACCACCAAAGGCCTCAGATACAAATGTTTTAGTGAGTATGGGTTGAAGAACAACCTTTATTTAAGTAGCTAATCTCCATTGTAGTCTAGTTGGTTAGGATACTCGGCTCTCACCCGAGAGACCCGGGTTCAAGTCCCGGCAATGGAATTTCATTTTTCAGCTTTCATATCATGTGCATTTTGCTTGAATGAGGTGGTTGACTCTTTTAAAACATTTGAAATTCCATTGTAGTCTAGTTGGTTAGGATACTTGGCTTTCACCCAAGCGACCCGGGTTCAAGTCCCGGCAATGGAATTTGTAACACTGAAGTGTTAGAATTTAGTGTGATTTGAGGCCATGCTTCCAATAGGCATTTCGAGTGGAGGATCATTTGTGATCTTAATCTCGTCGATCGGATACACGTTACATAGTAAGAATTGAAAGATATACTTTATACTTTATTCATTCGTTGAGCTCTTTGGATTGCAGCTCCTGTTTGGCACTATGATGTGATGTTAAATCATGAGAATTCTTTTTGTTTCGAGACTCTCTAATATGCTTCTATATGGAGCTTTTTCTAAAGCAAGCGAAATTTTGACAATGCAAGTCGAGAATCTCATGGTAACCACCAAAGGCCTCAGATACAAATGTTTTAATGAGTGTGGGTTGAAGAACAACCTTTATTTAGGTAGCTAATCTTCATTGTAGTCTAGTTGGTTAGGATACTCGGCTCTCACCCAAGAGACCTGGGTTCAAGTCCCGGCAATGGAATTTCATTTTTCAGCTTTCATATCATGTGCATTTTGCTTGAATGAGGTGGTTGACTCTTTTAAAACATTTGAAATTCCATTGTAGTCTAGTTGGTTAGGATACTTGGCTTTCACCCAAGCGACCCGGGTTCAAGTCCCGGCAATGGAATTTGTAACACTGAAGTGTTAGAATTTAGTGTGATTTGAGGCCATGCTTCCAATAGGCATTTTGAGTGGAGGATCATTTGTGATCTTAATCTCGTCGATCGGATACACGTTACATAGTAAGAATTGAAAGATATACTTTATACTTTATTCATTCGTTGAGCTCTTTGGATTGCAGCTCCTGTTTGGCACTATGATGTGATGTTAAATCATGAGAATTCTTTTTGTTTCGAGACTCTCTAGATAACAAGATGACAACACAAGATAACTAAATGCACATGCGCTCGCCGGCTATCAAACAACCCGCTGCAAGCTTTCACGTGTTAGTAACATGCATAAGAGTTATCCAAAGATGTCAACACGAAACAACGGCCCGGCCGGTTGCAAGTACACATATGGAATCCACCACACGCACCATAGCATCGCCAAGCGGACACACCCGCCATATCTAGGCGATGCGTCGTCTAGAACCCCAGCTTTCTTGGACCCGGTGTAAGGGAGAAAACTGCGGGCATTATAAGGATCACGGGCTACTCATTTGTGGTTCCGCGTGCCATACCAAAGCTTTACCTCACAAGTACCTCTCGTTCTTATTTAGACAAGCCACGCTCATCCAATATCATGCCCTGCATCAAACTCCCTTGGGTAGACTTACGGTGCTCGCCCCAGTATCACTAAGATACTGTAACCGTGGAGCATAGCTCCACAATGGATGCTCTGCATTCACTGGACTGTCGGCATGCATATGATGTTGTCCCATACCAATACCATTAGCCTACCTCACCAGCACTCGCAAGCATCTCAAAGGACAAGCTCAGCTCATCCTTGCAGAAGGAAGAAGGAATTGCAAAAGAGGTCCAGGCCTTGTAGCAACTAAGCTTTTATGCTAACTTAATAACACTAGTTATAGCTGATGCTTTTAGCTTCAAGCAGTTCACAAGCAATATTTCTACAAGGCCTCCAGGAGCAGCTCATAAGAAAGCATCAATTTAAGGCAAGCCTTCATTTAATAACAGAGACTTTACCACAGAGACTATTCTGGAGCTTTATGGTTCTGCAGGTAACAGATTTTAAGTCTGTTTTCCACTAAGACTACCACTATGGCTGAGCCATTATCCGGCTCAGCCAAATTCGTGGCTCACCTGGAACTCAGTTCTCTCTGCAACAGCAGAATCTTTCCAAGATGCCTTCTTAACTTCTCCTTCTTCTCCTTCTGCAGCCGTCTGGCCTCCTTCTGTAGCAATTCCGGTCCCTTCTGTAACAGGCCACCGGCCCTCCTAATCCAGTTCATGCCAACATGGCCTTGCCACGTGGCGACCACCAAAAGGTCAGGTGGGTTTGCCGGATAGCAGGCCCAGCCTACCGCCCAGCCCATTCAGGCTGCCATTACAGCTGTAGGGTGGCATCCCCGATTAAGGGGTGCTCACCATTTAGGCCTCAATGGTTTTTAACCCATTCATAACTTTTTTAAAACTATGGCCTTTTAAACCATTGTAACATGGCCGTACAATATGATAGTCTTAAGGGTTATTTAACCCTCAATTGCCCGATGGCATTTTAGCCATTCAAAAGCTAACTATCCACAAGACCCCATGCAACAAGCCATGTTAAACACGCTTACTAATTGCACGGATCTCGTTATGCCCTAGCCTAAGATCTTAAGGTGCACCGTTAACTTAGGCCAGAGAATAACATGCGACCATAACACATCTATGGCCCAATTCTGATCACACTTACAGGTGCTATCATATATGATAATAGTATTGTGCTTGTTGAATCCCTGGTATGCTTCATAAACTCTTTCAAGCTTCTTCATCATAATAGGTTTGCCTTTTGTGATGGCTGGATCAAGGTTCCACACTTTCCATCGCCCATACGAACTTAAACCATGCAGTAGCCCGAGTAGCCCGAGTATAGAGAGCAAATTCTCAATACGTTTCTTCGTTGTAGATGACCAGATGGCCACTTCAATCCCCGCTCAATGCACCAATCATTGATAACTTTCACTTAGGGCCAAGAATCGGCCAGCTTAGTCTGTGTTTTTGTTCGTGTCTGTGAAGTGTTAATGAGATCAAATATTAGAAGTTTTATGGGCGCCTCTAGACCCCAGTTTCAGTTAAGCTCCGACAAGATTTCCATCTCGGGATCCAGAGTCGGGAGCTTGATTCTTTCTTTCCTTTGTTCCGCACCTCAAACTAGTTATGAGGCATAAGCTTGATTTGTAGAAAAATCTTATTCCGCATGTTATTTTTGTTTTGCATCAGAATCATTATTAGGTGCAAACGATTGGTTGTTGGCTACCTCATCATTAGATATCATCTTTATCTTGACTCTTTCCATTTCTCTTTCAATATAAAAAATGGGTAACGAAGTGCTTCCAAGTACAACTTGACGGGTTCAACCAATGTCTTGTCTTCAACTATCAATATTGACTTCATTCCATATAACATAGCCCCTTGGGAGAACAACTCGGTCATATACCACTCGTACAATCTAATCCTCGACCAAGCTTGTGATAAAGTACTTGATAACCCTTGATGGTATAGGGATCCAGTGGATTGGACCTATAGTACCATCAATACTGACCTTGTCAAATGATAACACATCCTCCATAAACCTCCTGCCCCCTCTAGGGTTCCATATTTTCTTGAAAGACCATGAACTTATCCACATAATGATGTTCATTTGAACACGACTTGTCGAAGTCTACAGGTAGTCGAGAAACCAAAATTAAAATAATGTTGTCAAAACTTGATGACTTTCAAAGACCAACTCTACATTCACGTTCCAACTCATATATGAAATATAAGATCTTCTTGTTGAAGTTAATATCTGCTGCCCACTGTGACACAACAATGGTCTGATTGCCGGGCATGCAGAAGATAAGGAAATTGAAAGTATCTACATTGGTCATATTCAAACATGTCTTGTACCACTGTTCTAGATCAACCTTGTTATAGCATAAGGTGGTGTCTTCAATCATGTTAATGGCAAATAAAAAGACAGGGCTAGGCGCTAACTCTAGACTACTGAAATCTCTGTGACCCAAGGTCATCAAGTACGGTGGAGAGCTATCATCGTATTATGAAGCATGACCTCAAATCCAAATTTGCATTTGAGCAGTACTTGGGCACGTATTGAAAAGTGCTAGATTTAGGTTTAGAATCTCTAGCATGTGAGCTACATTGAACTCCTTATGATTAAAAAGGACTGCATCACCATTGCATACTTCTAGTCATTTTATATTCAACACTATTTTGTGACAAATCCCTAGAGGATAATATTGAGCCAGCTTTCCATCTCCTGTGCGCCTATCTGCGGTGACGATTTGACAAAGCGGTGCCCAAAATGAGTAAGCAGAATATATTGCCAAGCTCTATCGTGACAAGAAGAGATCCATTTTATTTTAAGATTTAGAGTAGATATGAGATCTAGTTCTCAGATCTAGGAGGTGTTCATTCACCAATCTAGAAAATATTTCAATTTTGTTTTTCAAATCAAGAGGAGATTCCATTTCATTATTTCCAATTTCAAGAACCTTAAGAAGAGACAAATATGGTTGTATTACCACCAGTGATGTGGGGTTTACAGACAATGGGGATTGCAAAGTTTAATGATCTAGTAGATCAGAATGCTGTAAAGCTTATTGTAAAGTTCAAGAGGTATTGCAAGCAATGTAAATTACTGGCCGACTGGTAATTATTGCTTTGATTTCAAAGTTCTTTGTAAAATTTAGTGGAGAAATTGAAGGAGGCATTGTTGCTAATTGTCAAGAAGTCCCTAGTATAGGTAAGATCATGGAAAGGTGGACCAATTTTACACAAAAGGAAGATGAATCAATTAGAGAGTATAATCAGCAGTATATTGCAGTTATCTAAGCCATAGTTCATTGAAGGGTTGCAAAAATGATAAAATGGATATCAATGGTATGTGATGGGGCAGAAATAAGCTATTGCTTATAAGGTAAATGGTAAAAGCATGCTAGGATGTACCACTTTTGGAACCCTCAAAAGTACCTACATTGGGTACTTTTAAAACTGGTACTTTCTGTTTTTTCTTTCCATTAAAATCATTTGAAATTTTTTGAATTGAATGTTAATAACATGCCAATCTATAATATAAAGGATAACAATATTATTAGAGACTAAAATAAATGAATTAACTCTCAAACTTATTTTTTATTGCGGCATTTATGCAAGTTCCCAGTACCTAGTGCTGGGTAATTTTCTGGGTAGTTTCGCACTCCCTAAAAAGTACTTTAGATGGTACACCCTAGCGTGCTTTCACCCTAAAGGATAAACAATCCCCTACATTATTAGAGGAACAAAAGTATGCTCTCAAGGTGGAAAATAAGCTGGAATACATTCATAAAGTCGATATTCCAAAGCTAAACAAAAAAAAGATATGGCAGCAAAAGTTTCTAAGCTTACAACAATAGAACTCAATGGTAGTTCACATGTGAATATCGTGGATCTATTAAACATTCTGAAACCACATGCAAGTTGTTGTTATCGTTGAAATTTTGTTTAGGATGCCAAATAAAGGGCCACAATGATCAAGCATGCAGTAAGAAGCGGTTCTTTGAGAGGGCTAATCCAATATTTGCTGTTATGAAACAAGCACCACCTATTCCTATTGAACCAATACAAACGTCATCTCTCATGTCACAAGTTTCAATGTTGCCACAGTCCAACAAACTGTAATGGGTTCCACACAAATGGTGCAGCCAAACAGGGATGGTATCCAAGTAAAGCTCATTTGTATTGCAAATTATATGATAATTCAAGCATGAAGAGTTGAATGCTATCGTGGATTTTATGGTTTTGAAAATTTTAGAGAGTGCATAAGCTGAAACTTATACTTTGTTGCTGAGTTATACATGCTTAAATCATCACTTGCAAGCTGAGACTTCGTGGAGAAAGCATAAAATGAATATTTTTCAAGGGGAACATCAAGTTACTAATTATCATCCTCAAAAATCAACGAATGATACCTTTTTTTGCAATCCTTCTTTGAGTAGCCCACGATTTAAAATCAACAAAGAGGATGATATGGTATTAGGGCAGCAAGATCTTAGTTGTTTTCACGTCTTGGAAGTGGATGAGAAGGAAGACAAGGCTCTATGCAAATGGTTAAAAAGTCCCAAGTTCTAGAATATATTCTTTGCAGCAGGGAGTTGCAGACAAGTATCTTAAAAAACTTGAAAGTTATTGGAGATACAAAAGACACTTGTGAATATGAAGGAGAAGTTCGTACAAAGACCCATTATTTAGCAAGGTTTGGACCATGATTAAGTAAAGATATTGATTTTGACATTAAGCATGGTGCATTCTTTAAGCTCAAAAATTATGGAGATGTGGGATTATTTCTAATATACGGGCATATGAAAAACATTGTTACGTTGGGTATGGAAAACAATGCAAGCAGTAATAATGAGGCTGAATATCATGCCCTTATTCAATAAATGATTTAGCAAAGAAGAAGTATAGTGAGTGTTCAACTATTTTTGGAGGCTCTTTCTTGGTATGTCAATAAGTTACTAAACAAATTCAGGTTTTAAGTGCTAATTTGAGAGGCTTGCATCAACAAGCCATGGATTTGAAGTCTTACTTTCTGCAATGTATTATGATACATGTTCCAAGAGAACAAAATAGTGTGGCAGCTGCTTTGGCAATTAGCAATGGTGCAAGCAGCTTGGTGGCAGATGCCATAAATTATATTAGTCCATGTTTTTTAGAATCATCTTTATCGCCACATTCAGTTAAGAACGTTAATATTTCTCAATGAGATGAGAAAGAATGAAGAAGATCTTACTCAAGAAGAAAGATCCGATTTGATATCTTTGTTCCAAAAAATTAGGGATGTTTTGGCAATAAATTACAAGGAATTGAAGAGACTGTACTTTATAGTATTGATTCAAAACAAGGATCAAGGGCAGTTTAATAAGCCCAAAAGAGTGAGTCCAACCATAGAGGAACAAGTAAAGGACGAAGTCATGAAGCTTTTGAAAGGGGAATTTATTGTACCAGAGCCAAATTCAGATTGGATCAATTCTATTGTGTTAGTGAGAAAGTCAAATAAAACAATTTGAGTATGTATTCATATAGAGATCTCAACAAAGCTACTAAAAGAGATCAATTTCCTACACCATCTATAGACACTTTCTTGATATTGTTGCAGGGAAGCAGGCCTATTCTTTTTTAGATATTTACTCTATATATTCATAGCAAGATTTATCGACCACCTTAAGCAATGACGGTTTTTCGAACACCATTTGACATCTATGCTTGTAAGGCATTACCTTTTGTCCTCACAAATGCTCTGACTCCATTTCAACGAGCTCATATGCGTTCCATAATATTATAGACTTTTTTGAAAGTCTTCATAGATGACTTGACGGTCTTTTCTACTCCTAGACGAGATAAAGTTGGTGCTCATAAAAGTTCTTGAGATGCACAAATTGTATGAGATGACCTTTGCTCGTATATAATGCCCCGATCATATATAAATAGGAGATTTCGCCATGTCAGCAACTATCTTGCTCTCATGAGGTTGTCTATCTGATGTCATACTCTTCCAATAGCTCCATACCCCAGTCGAAATGAAATACTTTGGTTTTATCTACTGGGAATGGACTACCCTGGCTTAAGAAGGAGTTTTTACCTATTTTGCTGTAGCTTGCATAAATTTATGCGATCCCTTGCTTCCAAGCATAAGAAAGCTATAGTGCCTCTGGTAGTGCCCTGTTTCTTTCGGCAAAGGGCAAAGGACGAATTTGCCATTGCCGCCAACAGCTCCGCTATGATCTGTAAGATTTGTCAGATTCTCTGCAGAATATAGACACGAATTGGGGCTTATCATGACGTGATTTTCTTTCTATATTCGTTTAATTTTTTTTTTCAAAATACATGTGTCGTCCTCATGTTTTTTTTTTCTGGCACAAAAATGTTACATTAAACAAAAGTTTGATGTGCTTTATAAATGTTAAGCAGTGTTGGCAAAGTCCGAGGAACACTACAAATCAACTGATTGAAATTGAAAAATTTTCGGTTAAGTCAGTGTATTGTAGGATTTTTATCGGCAAGTTTTCTTGTGCTTTTCTATTCAGACAATAAAAAGTTCCAGCTCTAAACACAAAATATTTGACTAGCCAAAGTAACCTTCGACTAGCCAAAGTAACCATAGGAAACTTTCTGATGGGACCTAGAAAGTTTGCTCAACACTGATGTTAAGATGATTAGCAGGGTTGCTTAACCCCCCCTGCCCACTTTCCTGCGTTCTGAGCTATGCCACGTGTCGTGCCACGTCAGCTGCAATCTTTTTGGGCCGTCCGATTCTGTAATTTCGGATCGTACGGCCAACAAAATTAGAAAACTCAAGAAATTCTCTGCCCGGAGTTTTGCCGATCTTGCGCTCGCCTTGGCTATGGTGTCCCATCCCGGCCGGCTATGGAGGTTTTTTTCATTCCTCTGCTCCTCTGCTTCTGCTTCTGCTCCTCTGCTTCTGTTTGCTCTGCTTTCTTCTAGGCCACATCTACTGCAGCGGTATGCTCCTTCTTCTATCTTTCTTTTGTATGATATTTTTTTTGGTTTCTTGGAGATGATTCAGGTTGCCTGTATGCAGATTTCAACAAGCCCTTTGCCTGCCTCCGGTGCCTCGTTTTTATTCTTGAAGCATCCTAACCTTGCAGGAGCACTAAATCTAACCTGCAATGCGAGGCGCCATAGCTGCCATGCATTTCTTAACGAGAAAAGAAACTGCCATAGCTGCCATGCATGGCGCCATAGCTGCCATGCATTTCTACTTCGCCGGGGTGTTTGATTCAGCCAAGGAAAAGAAACAAGAGGGTTTCTTTGAGAGGCTTGGTAAGGCCTGGAATATTCTTTCCCTTCTACTCGCACCCCCTCTTAAAGGAGCGGGCTCAAATGCCGAGATTGCAAAGCAGAGGCTCAGAATGATTTTAATTGCAGATCGATGCTCTGTAAGCGATGAAGCAAAGCAGAAAATTGTGGACAATATTGTTGGGGCTCTTGCAGATTTCGTGGAAATTGAAGGGGAAGATAATGTCCAGCTTAATGTTTCGGTCGATCCAAGTTTGGGCACCGTTTACTCTGTTACAGTTCCGATCAGAAGGGTGAAGCCTCAGTATCAGGAGTATAAGGATGAAATGGAGAGTTTTGAATCCCAGATTGGAGGAGATGAGCTTGAGATGCCCAGCATATTATTCTGTTTCATTGATTCATATAACAACTGGTAATGGACTTCAGCGCAGCGCTGAAGATTACCTTCATGTACAATTGTATTACAGCCTTCTAAGCTATTTTTTTTTTCCTATGGCCCAATTTGTAATTGTTGCTATTACTCTTAATCTCCCTTAATTTTCTAGATCCTTTGTAGTTCTCTATTGCTAAGTGCAACATAACTAACATACAAATTGAAAGCTTAGTTCAAACACAATAAGCTACAAGTCCATTGCACCTAGCCAACAATACCAATGTATGCCCTATAGATATGAAGACTAAAAACATTGAACAATGTTGACCAACAACAATGCAATTCTTAAATCTCCGTATTATTTCTCAATGGAATTCAAGCCTTTGCAGGCATACTGGTACGCCCTGACATAACAAAAAAAAACCTTAAGAAGGTTGCCGCCAAAATTCAAATTACCACGAAAAAAAACCAACGCGAACCCAACTGCCTAGCCTTCTTCCCAACCCTGCAGTTCTGCTAGTATGGTATTTAATATGTGTGTCAAAAAAAAATAATAGTTTAAGCTTATTTGGCGATAATAACTTAGGCTTGCACCAATTGTGGCATAACTTGGGACAAACTTATAGGTGCCATACCTGCTGTTGATAGAACTCCGCCTAAAGAAGGTTTCTCTATTGCATTATTGAAGTTTTTTGCATGGCATGAAATTTTCTCGTAAATTTTTTATGTATTTTTTCTAAGGATGATCCAAATTCGACGATGTTTGGAAAACACTAGGAAATTTTCCAATGGGGATACTGTATGCACTGCAATGGATTTCTCCGACCTGCCAACTCTGCCAGTAATCTTCCTCTTTTTGAGAAACCTCCTATACACACTGTGCAACTTCCTCGGTTAATCGAGTGGAGAAATTGGGCGAGGCAGCAAGCTCTAAACATCGGTTCCAAGTAATGGTCCTCAATCCGACGAGCTTCTTCGAGAAATTGATTGGTACCTTGAAGATGCTGTAGCAGAAATCGACTATTCGGGTGAGTGCAAAAAATTCAATACAAGCATTTTTCAGAGGTCAGATCTAGGGCATGATTGGCTTGTCCGACTGAGAGCAAGTATAGAAGATTTGGAAAAGGGTTGGAAAGAAAGGGTTGAGAAGCGGCGGCCATTTCAGTATGTGGTAGGCTGTGCACATTGGAGGGACTTGGTTCTAAGTGTCGAGGAAGGGGTTTTAATACCTAGGCCAGAAACAGAGCAGATGATAGATTTGGCTAGTGAAGCCATGTCTTCAAATGAGTCCTTGAGAAAGGGGATTTGGGCTGACCTGGGAACTGGAAGTGGAGCCATTGCATTAGGTATTGCTCGTTTATTAGAGGAGCAAGGCTCTGTTTTGGCGGTCGATGCCACTGCAGTAGCTTGCTTCAATATCGAGCGTTACCATCTTCAGGTGTGTTGTTGGCTCTACTGACGTCACAACATTCATCGGCTCTTAAAAGGTTCTTGGTTTGCTCCTATTCAACATTTGAAGGGTCAATTGTCTGGCTTGCTCAGTAATCCACCTTATATACCTTCTGGTGACATATCTGGGCTGCAAGCAGAAGTAGGAAGGCACGAGCCTGTGCACGCACTTGATGGAGGTCCTGCAGTAACTGATTGTTTGATCCATATCTGCGACAACTCTGCTTTGGCACTTTGCTCGGGTGGTTTTCTTGCATTAGAGGTCTGAAACGTTTGTCCCTTTTATTCTATCAGTTGCTTAAATGCTTGGTTGCTTTAACAATAAACACTTGTTTATTTGTAGACAAATGGTGGCAATCAAGCATATGCTATTGCAGATTACCTCTGCAAAATTCAAGGGCCATGTTTTCACAATGTGAATGTTGTGAAGGATTTTTCGGAGATTCCAAGATTTGTGACTGCATTGCGTTGCTGAAATTTGCTGGTAACCACTGGTTTATTGCTTTTGTAGTTGTTTCTGGCATTGATCACCAAAATAGAAAACTATCTAGTGCAATGGGTTATGGAGATTTACTCGTTCATTTGTGGCTTGTGGTAATGTTGGTTCGCTGATTTTTGCTAATACGATAGATATATCACATTATTCACTTCACCATGTTTGACAACAAGGACCTGCTCCAGCAGCTTGGACCTTACCTTATTAGAGGCAGATGGTATGGCAGTAAGCATGGCAAAACTTTCCTCAATTGCTTGATCAAGTGCAGGTCTGAATTGTTATTAGACCCCAAAACTTTGTGAGTGTGGTAGTCTACTAAGGAGGCACCGAGTCTCCCTACATTGTCTGTGGCTCCTAGTGCTATCCAATTGCAAAGCCTGTTGCCAAGATTGATCAACCACGTTTCCAAAGTTGCCACTGCCTCCCTAATGATATGATCTTCACCTAGTTTTGGCCATGCTTCAAACTTTCTATATCATTCATCTGCTTTGGTGGCACTGGCAACACCTTGCTTTGTTTCTCTTTTTGCTCTATGTTTTGAAAATAGTTATAACACACAACACTCAACGGAGAAACAAGTATAAGCAGCATACCTGCTGCAACCAGCTTATTTGTAAGCTGCACTAGTTCATGTAGATTTTGAAAGAAGCTCACAGGTGCAACACAACCAAGCATAGTTGGCCCGACCTAGCCGACCTAGGTGGGAGAAGGCCGACTTAGGTGGGTATTTTTTGTCAACCTATTGACTTATTTTGCCAAAATTCAACTTTCTCTTTTCCTGTAGATAATGCATAAATAATATGCAATACATCTCTACTTCTAAATAAATAGTGAATATGGACAAGTTTACACCTCAAATAATATTTAAATAGTTAGCAAAGTATTCATAATAAATAGTGAATATGGACAAGTTTACACCTCAAATAATATTTAAATAGTTAGCAAAGTATTCATGATCACAGTACTTGCATTTTGACCACCAAACACCTTTCCCCTTATCATATTTACTGATCTTGATGACTTATTCCCACTTCAGACTTATCATCTTGGCCTAACAAAACAAAATAATCAATACAAATAGTCAACGATAATTAAACTAAAATCTGCGATGAAGCATGAAAAGTGAAGCATGAACTTGACTAGAAAGTAAACTAGTTAGTTGCAAACCACGAATCCAAATGCTCCAACAATCCTAGCTTTGCCTGCAGCAGGAACAATGAGGGTGGTTTTAGCTCATGCTTGGCCTATCTTTTCCTTTCCTTCTTAAACATCTCAAACCCAAATCCATGGCCTTCAAAAGGGCTTCTGGATTTGATGGGCATTCCAATGATTGATCCAGCATGTTGATCATTGTTACATCACTTTGTAACATGTTAGATGTCCAAGCTACCACCATTACAGCCTTAAGTCCAATTAGAAGCTCCAAAAGAACCACATCAAAACTGTATACATTACTTTTCATATTAAGATCCATGGTTTGAAACTATTCAGGATTTAAATAACCTGGAGTACCAGCAATTGGCATGCATGTTAAATGCCCAGAATTATAGTGGCCTTCATTTGGAGGAGGAAGCAAAACGGAGAGTCCAAAATCAGATACAAAGGCTGCTAATGCTATTTATTACACACCATGATCACCTGAATCCCCATTTCTGGAACACCTACCCCACGTTCTGCTCCCATATTAAATATGGTGCTGACACGTGGCACGTTTTCAAACCCGAAAATTGATATAAAATTGATGGTATTTCACTTTTTATCAGAATATCTAGTAAGAATTTTTGAAGGTTGAGTAACATTTTAGAGAATGCAGGGTAAATTTTAGAGAATGCAGGGTAAATTTTAGAGAAGCAATAGTAACAAAATTAGAATCAGTAGTAAACTTGCAGAATGCAAGTAAAAAGTCTTGTATTCAAGTCAAAGTTTCAGAGACAAAACAATTCAAAACACATCAAAACAAGTTTTCTAACTTCCACTTCCACTGATTTTCTTGACAATTTCAGAGACATCGAGAGAGGTACCACCAGCTACAATGATACAGTTGTTGAACATACCACCTGCAATTCGAGTTGATCCAACTTCAACATTCAAATTAAATGCCTTCCTCAATCTCTCATTCTGCCCAGCAATCTCTTCCAATGAAACTGTGTCAAAAAAAGGGTCATCCAAATACTACCGTGTTGAGTCACTAAATCTTTAGTAACAGAAGCATTTTGAAGACATTCAATCTTTCCATCACATTCAATCTTCGTATCTTCCAAACTCTCTGCTATTCCAACCTTAAGCAAACCTTGGTTCACAATACCTGATACAAAGAACATGATTAAAGAAAGAACTTGAAGAAAAAAACAAATAAAAAATTGAATCTAAATTACCTATTGAAGAATCATTTGAAGGAGCTTGAAAACCCTGAACTTCAACAGAAGCAGAATTCTGAATTGCATCATATGCATCCAATTCATCTTTATAAACATCATTAAACATTCTGCGAGACCCATCTGGATTAAACGACTGCCCAACTATTGACATAGCAGCCTTCGATTTCAATTCTCTAGTCTTGTCATACCTTCCAAAAAAACAACATAATATTAGAAACTAAATATAAACAAACTAACTAGAAAACAAATTAAATAATATCATACCTCTTATATGCTTCAGAAGTCCTATGTCTAATGACAGTCATCCCAACATCGATTGGCACATTAGCTCTTGCTAATCTCGACACCACAGAACTCCTTCCTAATTTTCCAGAAAACTTACCCTCAACTCCAATAGTAGAAAGCATGTACTTCATCCAAGACCCTAACACCCTTGCAGACACTCTATGCTTCTTTTTGTACCATACCTATAAAAACAAATAGTCAGAAACAAAAAATAAAGATACAAATATAAAAAACTTACATGTGATTTCGGAGAATTGATACATTGCATAAAACAGAACCTTGAAGCTTCCTCGCTTGCCTCACAAATTGGAAGATGCC
This sequence comes from Isoetes taiwanensis, assembly GCA_021234155.1. Lineage (NCBI taxonomy): Eukaryota > Viridiplantae > Streptophyta > Lycopodiopsida > Isoetales > Isoetaceae > Isoetes > Isoetes taiwanensis. Next base: position 31,777,609 of record JAJEKV010000004.1, read on the forward strand.
TCACAAGACACTTAAATGTGAGAACAACATCATCTTCAAAGCATTGAACAGGCAATCCGAATGCTTCTTCTTGATATCTTTCCATTGAAACCTTATAAGTCGTATTTAATTAAAGTGGGACTCATTCCATTCCCACTTTTTTTCGGAACCCTGTTATTTTACACAAAAAGGAGCACCCCGACCCGAAAATTGTCCTTAATTCGAATTTTTGTCTGTTAGTGTGCATCCAAGCTTTCTTCCAGTTTTCTCCGATCGCGAGTCGAGAACAAGAACAATGCAACTCAAACATAGGAATTTCATTACAGATTGAAACCAAAGTTCTAGTTGAAAAAGATTCTTAGTTGAACATTTTGGCTCTATTTTCTTAGGTGGGTAGACAAGAGATCACAAATTCCAACAAAAATTAAGCAAATTGTTTACTTAATCACCAAAAAATACTAGTTTTGAGATACTGTATATTTATAAATGGGCTCATTACAATATATATTACACTTACAGTGGGTGAAGAGACCATAGTGGTCGTATGGGAACAATGATTACACCCTCTTCACACATGAACCACCTAGTGCAAAGGGCGCTTGGAGCTCTCTCCAAGTCACGGAGCAACTTACAGACGATAGAAATTTGTATGAGGAGTTCCTTCATGGGCCACGTGCTTGTATGTCCAACTGATGTCACCACCCTCTTCTTGGCACCTTTCTTCAATGAACTGGTCTTTTCATTGACAAAATCAAGTTAGTCAAGTGATGCTACAGGCAAAAAAAATAAAATAAAATACAGTTCTTAGGGCCATTTTTGAAAAATACAGGCCTGAGAGCCTTTCTCGACTCGCGAGTCGAGAAAGGCGTGAAAGTCGAGAAGGCCTTTCTCGACTTCGCGAGTCGAAAAGGCACTCAAAGTCAAAACGGGTTTTAGGGATGAAGGCCTTTCGACTCGCGAAGTCGAAAAGGCAGCTCAAACGAAAAACGCAGGTTTTAGGGGTCAGAAGGCCTTTCTCGACTCACGAGTCGAGAAAGGCAGCTCAAAGCGAAAAACGTAGGTTTTAGGGGTCAGAAGGCCTTTCTCGACTCGCGAGTCGAGAAAGGCAGTTCAAAGCGAAAAACTAGGGTAGGGTCAGAAGGCCTTTCGACTCAGTCGAGAAAAGGCAGCTCAAAGTCAAAAAACGCGAGTTTTAGGGTCAGAACGCCGTTCTCGACTGCCCGAGTTGAGAAAGGCACAAAAGCCAAAACGCAGTTTTAGGGTCAGAAGGCCTTTCTCGACTCACGAGTCGAGAAAGGCAGCTCAAAGCGAAAAACACAGGTTTTAGGGGTCAGAAGGACCGTGTGCTAGTATGCTAATGCGTGTATTATGAAATTGTGGTAGTATAAAGTACTAATGTGTGCTAATTAAGGTGTGCTAGTATAAAAATGCTAATGTGTGCTAATACTAATGTGTGCTATTATAAAAACAATTGTTAAATACTAATGTGTGCCAAATACTAATGTGCTGTGAGAAAAACATTAAACTATCAATCTTGTTAATTTGGAAATTTCAAGTTTGACCAAAAACTTTTTTGGAATTGTTTTTAACTCGATTTCCTATGATTTTGTGGGTTTTGGCAGCCGATAAAAAATTCCGGCTATCCAAAAATCGAAAGACATTTTTCTTGGTTATTTTTCCCCTTTCCAAAAATTGGGAAGAAGATTTTTATGGAGAAAATGAGATCGTGTGTTGTTGGCCGGATTTAGGAAGTGTTTATGCTGAGTCGATGCATGTATGCATCCGCTTGCCATGATCGATCGGTAATATAATATCTCTTTGCATTTGGAGGAGGTCGGATTAGGGCTTTAGTTCCTGCAAATGGCGAAGATGGTCATGGCAATTGGGTATGCACCATGCTTGCGAATCGCATCAATGGACCGAGGCCAGCGGGAGACTTCTTTGGAAGCCGTTAGAAGACATTCATGTGAGATGATTGCCTCTATATTCCAAAGAGTTCATCATTGTTGTTTCTTCTCGATTGTTTCCCGCATGTGTGCTATTTCATAGGAATATTGATTGGACAATGATTTAGTTCCCGCAAATGGCGAAGATGGTCATGGCAATTGGGTATGCACCATGCTTGCGACCGCATCAATGGACGAGAGGCCTTTGGGAGACCTCTTTGGAAGCCGTTAGAAGACATCGATGTGAGATGATTGCCTCTATATTCCAAAGAGTTCATCATTGTTGTTTCTTCGGATTGTTTCCCCGCATGTGTGCTATTTCATAGGAATATTGATTGGACAATGATCTCGGCATCCAACTCCATATGGACAGTGTATTTTGCTTTCTTTGAATCGCCCGTTTACCCTTTTCGGTCATATCAAACTATGTTCTCGCTTGAAAAAACTTTTCATTGTTGTTTCTCTGATTTTTCATGTACAAGTGCCATTGCATACAAACACGTATTGGACAAGGATCTTGGCCTCAGAAGCTCAATGAACAGGTGATTTTCTTTCTATTCTATTATGTTGTTTAGAAGAATGAACATGCTTCTCAACATAAGAATTTATTGATACCATGCAATAGTATCTTTTTAGATTTTTTTTGCTCCGTTTGCAGCTAATACTGCGCTAAACAATAGGACATTTGATTCGATAGAAATCCTAGCAATAAATGCCATAAGGAAGAATGCAGTTTTGCTTTTCAACATGTATGCACATTTAATATTTTTTTGGCCCCTGTATGCAGCCTAAATCTAACTTATACAAGCATGCAGCATATGAAGCAAGGCCACATCTTCAATGTCACTGATCTTATATGGTTGGTTAATGTCTTTGCTATTGTTATTTCGTTTACGTCGGCATTTTGCCGAGGTAAGATTGAAGCAACATTAAACTTACAAGAGGATGCCGGCAAGAACAAAGGCAGATGTGGTAAGCAATGCACTCTGGGTCTAAACATATGCTGAATACCTCCACTTATTTTTCTCACTTATTTTTCCCTTTGCTCAACAACTCCACTTATTTTACAGAGAGAAAAAATTGAGACTCGACCAGCTACGGTTGAAAATCAACATCTTTATTGACGCAACAAAAACCCCTTCAGGTTAGAATCCCATATATTCTCTCGTTACTCGCGACAAGGTGCCTATAAAAATGGTATCTATGAACATATAGATCTTTGTTTTGCGACCGCTGGTGTTTTCATGTTATTCATTTTGTTCCCTGATAACACATAGATGATTTCTAAGCTAAGTCTGTTTGAGCTCACATAGATGATTTCTAAGCTAGACTATTGGAGCTGTGCTTTCCATTTGCTTAAGGAAGACATAATATAGAATATCGTAGTGACGCCATAAGCCAGTGATTTAAATTTGATTTGTGCTCTAATACAGGTATGGCCTTGGTTATTTGTTATGGCAACACCGAGGGCTATTCTATTATGCTATATTCTTCTTCTAAGTAGAGCAGAAGTTAATACTTTCATCAAAGCTGGAAGAATAAGCCTGGGCACAAGCATGGAGTTGAGATTAAAAGCCCGCTCTTTTAATCAGCTAGATGTAGAAACTATGCCATCTGCTGGATTTTAGAGTTTGGACTGGCATGCAAGAATAGGATGGCCCTCTATACGCGTGAAAACCATAATTTACAGGAAGAGCTATCTGAAGCATATCAGATCAAGGTGCATTTTTCACTTAGCATTTGATGGACTCCATATGGAAATATGGAAATATGGAACTACGAAATGCACAATTTGCAAGCAACATCTTCATCAAGATGCAAAGTATTGTTAGTCATGTAATGTAAAAAAGGTGAGAATTTTTATTGTCTATATAACATTCTCGCAGAAAGTCTCACGAAATTGTCAAATGTATGCACGTGGCCTTCACCACATTGAGAACATTATGTTTGTAGATTCGGTGCCTTTATCTCGCATCAAATTAAGCCTCTTAACATTCCAAATGGATAGAAGGCACCCTAGGTAAATGCAATTTCGGCCAGCTCTTTTTGTTGAAATGTGGCTTACTATAGATCCAAGATGCACATATACTTTCCATATTTCCATTCTTTCTCCTTGCATGGGTTCTTCTTATTACGTTGCAAATTCAATGCATGCGCCATGGTTCTAAATTGTTCGAGATTCACAATCTGCTTCCGACTCAATCATATGAAAAGGGTATCTGATCTTGCTGCTCATGGCCATGGCCAAAACTATAAGCTATTTGTTTTGTGTTTTGTTGCATCTGAATGTAGACGTCCTGCCATATTCTGTTCTGTCTTGAGGATTTCGGTGGTTTTGCCAGAGTGGGGATAGACTATAATAATTTAAAGTAAGTATGTTACTCAGCCGTAGACTTTTATCTAGACGTGGCAGTCTATTCTTGCATATGGTTCTTGGATTTAGTAGGAAATGGTAAGTATGAATGGATTTAAATGGTGACAAGTTGTGGCTGCATGCAAATTCGGGATCCAGGGAGCTTTATTTTCACTGCTTCTTTCAGATAACCAACAATGGATTCTAATCTTTGGCACCATCGCATCTCTTACAGATTTACTGGCATCTTTGGTTTTGTGAGAGAGAATAAAGCCATCCGGCAGGCATGACAAAGCTGAGCTTCAGGTATGACGTTAGGATTTCTTTCCCCCTTTTTTTCTGTAGGCAGCCTGATGAAAACCCATCTTTCACTGGCTGGCCTGATAAGTATCATACGAATCATCTCTCTTTTTTTGTCATTACTTTGGTTCGGTTGCTAGCTCCATAGCAACTTGCTGGGGCTGTGCTGACATACCACAAGTGTCATTGTAGTGCTACATATAAAAATCTTAATCTCTGACAAGGTATTGAATCCAATCTTTATCAGGCAAAAATGTCTTCAAACTAGAGAAGCAAAGCCTATTAGTGGACGAGCAAAGCAATCTCTTTTATTCGATCAGAAATGCTCAATACATAATTACTTTGGTGTTATAGGCATTTGACTTTAGAACATCAGAATTGTTCTTCATTAAATGGCTTCTAAGATCCCTAGCTTGCCAAAGTCCTTGCTTTTGGAATTTGCATCGTATCAGTGTGAAGCAATCCTACCATATCTCCCAGCTAAAGACATTCCAAGTGAGTTTCGTTTTCCACTTTGTAGAGTGTTCATGATGATATTCTTTGATTCAAAGTGACTATGGCAACAAATTTAAGAACCTTATTTTCACATATGTGCAAAATATTAGATTTAGAGAGAGGCCATATATTTGTTCTTATTATTGTCACTCTTATATTTGGCTGGCAGATCTATGTAAGAAGTCAGCTGCTCTCTATTTCGCATTAAATGCCACAGAGTTCAAATGCACACACATGTATAATGTACAAAATTTTCTGAATTTCCCGGGCATGGAAAATGTGGTTGCACCATAGAAGCATGTGAATTATGTGCAAAAGGGGAATATGGAATGCTATTCTAAGCATAGAACTCCAAATGGCACACCATTTCTGGCGTGCTTGCTACATGCACATTGTTAGGGAGGCTCCCACTCTGATTTTCTTATAGACTTCTTTCGCTCTGGCGAGCTTATGGGCTTTTTAAGTGAATGCATTAAAAATAATGAAACCAAACCAAGGTTACTTCCATGGAACCAAACCACGGTCACTTCTCCCACAACCTGTATGTAGGTTTTATTTTGCAGTGGATTTGAGAATTAGCTATACCATTCGTTCTTTTGATTTGTCTCTTGAATAGTCTTTGTTATTGTCTTAAGCACTAGAGCTTTTTTCGTTTTCTAGACATGTTTGCAGATCGTATGGGTATATTGGTAGAACGCACTTCCATGATTGATGACTGCAATAAAGCTTACAAATCTCTGCAGAGTTAAATATAATTTGTGTTCTTTCATTTGTTACAATGACTCTTCATTTGCAGCAGGTGAGAAGACCCATGCTTTTCCAATTTCTATCACGTTCCTGCATAAAATGGTTAATACCAGCTTCCTCTTCTTGCAAGGTGAGCTTTATTTTTATCTCTTGAATGGTCTTTGTTATTGTTTAAGCACTAGAGCTTTTTCTGTTTTCTAGAGATGTTTGCAGAAAGCAAACTCATGGTATGGGTATGTTCATTGTATGGGTAGAACGCACTTTTATGATTGATGACTGCAATAAAGTTTACAATCTCTATAGACTTAAATATAATTTGTGTGCTTTCATTTGTTACAATGACCCTTCATTTGCAGCAGGTTAGAAGACCATGCTTTTCCAATTTTTATCATGTTCCCATAAAAATGTGTAATACCAGCTTCCTCTTCTTGCAAGATGAGCTTCATTAGATTTAAATAGACAATATTTTGTAGTTATATTGGATTTCCTCAAAAAAGCCTGTGTATGCAACCTTACTTTGCATGTTTAGCAATTTCTTCACCTTTGCTCAAAATGGGTAGTCACCTACTATTAATTTCTCATTTTTTTGGAACATCCAATATACACAATATGAGAGCATTTATATGTAGTTTGGTGTTCATCTTGAAATTCCATTGAAGGCCCCATGTAGTTTTTGCATTTACAATCATGTTTATTGAGTTTGTTTTTATGTCACCATCTAGATTATAGCAACTCCAAAGCACCTGTCTTCGAGAGAGCAAACTCCTACGCAATATGTTTTCATCAAGAGATTGGAAACAAATGATTACTTAAAGGTTATCATCATAAGAATGTTCTTGGCAAAATTTTAGTATTGTATTATTCTAGATTATGTCTGTCTACCTTTCTCCATTGATGGCATGTTATCTTCTATAGCGCAACTTGCATCCATGGAGCCATCAGTAGATTATATCGCATTAGAAGCATCAGTTTTTATTACAACATCATTAAATGTGATGCTGCAACCAAGATGCTTTTTATCTCACGTTAATAGATGTTTTTTTTTCCAGATATATATGTAGCATAATAACAGGGGGTTTCTTTTGTATTTTTGTACTTTTTTCCCTAAGGTTTTTATATGATTTCATGGATGTATTTGATGAGGCATACTGATTAGTATATCTAGAGTGCGCGTACGGTTGAACTAATTTTGATGCCTATATCCAATGGTTTAGACCCATATATCATATATTTATTTTTATATTGTATTTTCGTATTGTATCAAATATCCTGCTCGACATGCAAGGCTCGAGATAACCCATTTTAGGGTTATGTGTTGGGAATGAAAATGAAGATTTTTAGGGAAGAATCATTTGTGGGCGGATTAAATTGATCATCTCTGCATTCCGGCGATCTGCGAACAGGAGAATTCCGGGTTTCGTTGATAAGTGTAGTTTCTTATAGCCAAATGGGCAATAGTTCTTCCAGGCTTTAGTTCAGTCGCATGTTTGCCATTTGGATCATCATCTTCAGACCTCTAATATTATTGCTGGCAAAGCTGAGGAATGGGTAGAAACAGAGGACTGTTTAAATTCATGTATTCTCGAGAAGATAATTGTGGGCATGTCTTCTGATGGGCTTCTCCAGAAGAAATTTGCGCAGAAGATTTCCTCTCCTCATTTCCAGAACAATTGCCCTAACATTGTTGATCTTTACATCAAGCTTGCTGCTGGAGAAGGTAAATGAAATGTCCTTTGCAATGTAATGTGTAGATAATTGCATGTTCTCATTATCTCTAAAACTGAGCCCACCCATTATCTCTTCCAAATTTATCCAATGTGCATTTCCTTGCAACAACGATCCTCGCTTCTAAACGCATTTCATTTCGGGTTCTGTTGTAGACTTTGTTCCCTTTCCTAGGTCCCTTTTTTACATTTTTTTCAGATTTGCTTTCAGGGGATCAATACTAACTATACAAGTAATATTTCCATTTATGCAGGGGTTTACCCCTGGTGTGCAACTTTTTGAAGCCTACTTCCCAGACCGATTGGGGAGGTTGAGTTTGATGTGGTTTAAGCACCTTACTTACAACTTGGCATCTACAACGAAGTTATTGTTGGCTCTCTTTGTATGTACCCTAGGCTATTTTACAAAAAGAGCATCAATTTTGGTTCCTCAAAGATGGGTTTTGAAGGTATTTTTGTAACTTTGACAGTATAACTAGCATTAGACTCTTTTGATCTTGGGATTTCAATGCCACATTAAAGAGCCAAGTCTAAATTATTGTGATGATAGGTTTAAAACATAGGAGTTGTCCCTAGAATTTGAACATTAAACATCAACGAAAAGACAAATCTTATAAAAAAACAAGTGTTATTTTCTGAAAATGCCAGTGTTAGAAAACAAAACAAAGTCTAAAACATCCCAATTTATATTTTGGTTGGCAAAGGGGAAATAATAAAACATTGTTTCATAGATTTATCTCCACATTAATTGTTAGTAATTGTTGTACGATGAAAATGATATGACACTATGGCACAAATGCAAGAAAAATCTTTCCACTTCGTTATATATAAACCTGAAAAACAAAATGATAGACAAAATTCTAAAAAATTGAAACAAAACGTGTCTTGGTGAGCATTCAAATGGGAATAGTACATTCCATGGAAAGCATGCCGCAATGGAATTTCATTTTCAGCTTTCGTATCATGTGCATTTTGCTTGAATGAGGTGGTTGACTCTTTTAAAACATTTGAAATTCCATTGTAGTCTAGTTGGTTAGGATACTTGGCTTTCACCCAAGCGACCCGGGTTCAAGTCCCGGCTATGGAATTTGTAACACTCAAATGTTAGAATTTAGTGTGATTTGAGGCAATGCTTTCAATAGGCATTTCGAGTGGAGGATCATTTGTGATCTTAATCTCGTCGATCGAATACACGTTCCAGTAGTAAGAATTGAAAGATATACTTTATACTTTATTCATTCGTTGAGCTCTTTGGATTGCAGCTCCTGTTTGGCACTATGATGTGATGTTAAATCATGAGAATTCTTTTTGTTTCGAGACTCTCTAATATGCTTCTATATGGAGCTTTTTCTAAAGCAAGCGAAATTTTGACTATGCAAGTCGAGAATCTCATGGTATAACTACCAAAGGCCTCAGATACAAATGTTTTAATGAGTGTGGGTTGAAGAACAACCTTTATTTAGGTAGCTAATCTCCATTGTAGTCTAGTTGGTTAGGATACTCAGCTCTCATCCAAGAGACCCGGGTTCAAGTCCCCGCAATGGAATTTCATTTTCAGCTTTCGTATCATGTGCATTTTGCTTGAATGAGGTGGTTGACTCTTTTAAAACATTTGAAATTCCATTGTAGTCTAGTTGGTTAGGATACTTGGCTTTCACCCAAGCGACCCGGGTTCAAGTCCCGGCAATGGAATTTGTAATTAGAATTTAGTGTGATTTGAGGCCATGCTTCCAATAGGCATTTCGAGTGGAGGATCATTTGTGATCTTAATCTCGTTGATCGCATACACGTTACAGTAGTAAGAATTAAAAGATATACTTTATACCTTATTCATTCGTTGAGCTCGTTGGATTGCAGCTCCTGTTTGGCACTATGATGTGATGTTAAATCATGAGAATTACAATGGGAACCACGATGGGAACCCTAGCCGCTAGTTAGGGCGGCGGCGGCGGCCGCCCGAGGTCTTGAGCTCCAAAACCTGGTGAGTATGGCTGGAAGAGCAGTGCTAATGACTGCTGCTGTCTTGCCAGACCATGGCTGATGCTCCAGGGCCCTTATCTACTTGGTCTTCATCGGATCTTGGCAACAGGGTTTCTGCCTTCAAGACATGGCCGCTGTTCTTGAATCTTTCCTCTGTTTGTCCAGGCCTGACTGGGTAAGAATTGGTCCTCATGCTTCTGCCATTTGATTTGAGTCTAGATCAGCATTAGGTAGCATCTAGCAAGCATTTGTAAAACGGTTTATGCCTCAGAGCTTCAGCATCAAGGTGCTTGTGTGCTTAAGGTCCAGCTGTTTTTCGTTTGTCGGGCTAATGCTACGGGATTTTGAACAGTATATAAGCTTGGTCATTCAGTTCTGGGTATCGTCCAATTTTGAGTACTATGGCAGACTTAGACTTCATGCTGCACTCACTGCAGAGGAAGGCTGCACTCTTCTTTTTGCAACTTTACTGCGATTATAGAATCGGGAATGCCATTATATCCTGGAATACCGGAGCTTTCGGGTTGCTTGCTTTGATATTATTCAAAATCTGACAAGAACTGTAGATTATCTTGGCTTTGTGCAGCTTAATGTATGGGAAGACAGTGGGATAGCTAATGATGGATTCATATGCCTCTAGACACTCTAAGCTGCCCTCTTTTGAACCACTGAAGCCTTCATAGTCACTGGAGCTGCAGATCTTGTTGGCTGGGCCTTCGAGGGACTTAGGAGGGTGGAATCTCATGGAATACAGGTCTGTTGGGTCTGTCTTTGGTTGTGATATTGGTTTCTAGTACTTTAGAGTGTACTTTGGTTGAGCTATTCTAGAGTTCGTCCATCCCTATCCCAGCTAGGGGAGATTAGTATCTGCAGGTAGTGCAGAAACAGATAAGTAGAGCAAAGAAGGAGGCCATTTAAAGAAGCCTTGGGCGGGAGACCTTGGTTCCTTTAATCATACTGCAGATGTGGCCTATGCCAGTGTGTGGAGGAGCATTAGAAGAGTAAATAGACCACCTCCTTGAGGTAGACCTGTATGAGTTCTTGCAAAGCAGGAAGATGGAGTCACGAACTCACTCCCTAGTACAGGATTGGAAAGGGGTGCCGAACTCTTATAGTATTGCAATGCAGGATGACTTCCAGGTCAAGTTAACGCATGGTATGACATTTTCTCGCCTAACCTCTCCATTTGCTTGCATTTGTCGGTGTTGGAGCTTCAAAGGGCCATGTTTGTAGAATCTATAGTGGCTGCATTCTTGCTTGAAATTGAAGGGACAGTACTACTCTGCAGACTCTTATCTTGGATTGGTGTGTTACTGCGACTATTTTTCCGATCTGGTAGACCATTGTTCCTGCAAATTTTTATCTGGCCTATTGTGGAGCCTACTCCAATAAGGTCGTGTACTATGTTTTTAAGATTAATAGAAAATTAAAAAAGCTTGCCTACAAAAAAAAAAAAAAAAAAAAAAAAAGAGCCCGGACATAACTAGCCTAGACAACAGCCTTACTAGCAACTCCAACTACCTCAGTCAATCCCTCAGTAGCTTTATCATCCCATACATGGACCGAGCTAATCCAAGATGGCATATTTCTCCGTGATCCTTTAATGAAACATGTTCATGCTTTAGTTCAGCTGTACAACTATACCACTTAGAACTAATCATTTCAGCATTACTACTTACATGATCATTTTCTGTATCCTCCATGGCTGATCATGTGCATATTTTAGCACTTAAAAATTTCAGAGCTAAGCACTTTCTTCAATTAAGTAATATATCAGAATGTACAGCTTATCATTCTAGGCGTCATACATAAGCCATGGCAAAAAGCCAGCCAAATTCAGATATCCAAGTTTCAAGATCATTGCTCATGCATTAACTTATGCAGATGAGATAATAGAATAAATTAAGCTTCTTGCTTACAACAACAGAAAATATTATCTAGCATAAACCTGCTTCTGTTTATCCGATAAACCTTCATGAGAGCCTAAGGATTTCAACTTGTCGCACAAACTCTTGAAATTGTTGTACGCGATGATGTGTAGCAGCATCATTATTCTTCATTATTTTTCTGCCTTGAACTTGGCAGCTCGATTCCATCATCCATGCAAACAACTTTACCTAGAACAAGAGAACCACATTAAGAGGAGAATATCCGTACCTGCAGCCAAACAAGCAAACATTAGCACGAAGTGGTAATGATGCAGGGGCCAAAAGGTACATTGGGTATTCTCGGCTCATCGCCCTTCACCCAATGTAGCCTCTTGCCCTTTGTTAGTGTAAGCAAATGGAGAATAGAATGAAAATATGGAAGAATAAATTCAGTACAGATTTTGGAATTCTAAGACACAAAAATGTTTTATGCAGCCAGCATAGTTTATCGCCTCACAGGCAGCTTACTTTTCTAGTATCACTTCAAGGTGTGCACCAATCGTGCAAAATGGCGTTTCAAATAAGACATCAAAACCTTATTATAACCAAGACTAAATCGCAGTTTATAAGCATCTGCAAAGCTTCCTTCTGCTATAACATGATAAAGGGAACAAATCCAGTTACCTGAAGTTTGATTTGAGCGATTTATCCTCGCCCTCCAGCCGATTGCATAGGGATACTGAGGATCTTTTGATATATTTCATCTCTGCATCTCTGATCTTCCCTGAGAATCATATCGATACATGCAGAAGAGCTTATAGAAATGGGTCGAGCTTGGAGCAGGCAGCCAGAATAACCCATTTGGATCTTTTCAAAGCAAATCAATGCTGCAAAGGACTTCATGGTTTTGCTTTAAGAGCATGCAAACAGCCAAGGAAATGTGCCGAATCCATGCATTAGCCACGAAATAGTTATCTACCTGAAGGGCATTTTGGCCTGCGAAGGCCACACATATCGCTGGAAGCGCCGTTAAGGTGAACTCTGCCCTATTCTTCCTTGGCAATAAACCCATGGTTTTGCTTTACGAGCATGCAAACGACCAAGAAAATGTGCCGAATCTATGCATTAGCCACGAAATAATTATCTACCTGAAGGGCATTTTGGCCTGAGAAAGCTGCACATATCACTGGAAGCGCCGTTAAGGTGAGCTCTGCCCTAGTCTTCATTGGCAATAAACCCTAGAGAACCCCAGTATGAGGTTTACCACTTTTTTTGGATTTCCAAAAATTCATTCCATTTCCATGTATTAGGACCTCCATAAATTCAAGGTCACACTTAATGCTGGAGGAAAAGATCTACTTAATGCTGGAGGCACAATCAATTTGGATATCTCCCATCGAAAGACCCAATAATTTTCAATGATAAACACTAGAAAAACCCAGCACAAGGCTTTCCAGTATTTTACAATTTTTCAAGAACCCCAAATTTGGTCCATAATACATTTAACACAAAACCTTATTGTCAGTATAGTCATAGAAGTATTGGGTTTACCATATGTATTCCAAACCCAAGATTATTTCCTTTTCATTGCAAACAGGGGTTTCAAACTTTTACTTTTTTTTCCTTTTCCCAAAGGACCATAACCATGATGTAAACTTTCCAGCTATTATTTAGCATATCAAGCCAACTGGGAGTATATACAATTAATCTTTGCACCTCCATCCTCAAGTATATCTTGAATAGTCATTATATGCCATGTTGCATACTCAATCGTATAATTCATTCCTCTCTAAGAAAAATGATGAGTTCACCACATTTTAGAGAATATCACTTGATATTGAACCATAGTGAAAACTGATTATTAGCTCTTGCCTCCACTGAATTTTTGAGTGCCATAGAACTAGTATTACGCTATGTAATACGCTGTTATGCTATGAACAAATGTAGTCATATCTACAAGAAAGAAATCTCGTATGTCTCCTATTTGAGAGCTCACATTCAAGAAACACATGTTAATCAATAATAATAATAAAAAAAAAAAAAAGGGCCTCTAAGTGTTTTGCTTTTAATGATCTCAAGATCTGTTGTTCTAACGTGTCCTATTTCCAGGTCAATGAAGTCTCTCATGCTTGGGTTCTTACAAGGACATACTGCTTCCTTGTCTTGTGCAAAGACTATGTAAGGTTTATAGCATAATTCCTTTAGGCTCTCAGTGTATTTCCACGAGAACATAGTCATATTCATAATCTCATCCCCAACATCCCCCAGGCACTTAGTCATGTGTCTATGTATTATTTTTGGAATACAAATTCGGTCCAATATTTTGGATAAGAAGAAACAATGCACTATCTTTCTTTTGCATTTGTTACTAGTTTCCAGCATGTGTCATCTGCCCTGGCAGTCTTTTGACATGGATCTATTAATCTGTAGAAATTAAAAAGCATTATTATTTTTATTATTTTACTATAGTACAAAACTTAAACAGTGTAGTAGTCTCCAAGGTCAAGTAATCAGATTCTTTCTCAATGAAAATAGCTATACATGGACGTATGGCATGTTAGCTTCATTTGTTAGTTGGAACTTTCATCCGAGAAAGCCCAGAATTTTCATATTGATTACCAAATATGGTATATATATCTCATCATATTGCAATAAACAATCATGCAAAAGAGTTTTAAACAAGGAAAGAGACATCTTTTTCCAGGTTAAATAAGAATCTCGTACCTATTTATCATATTGCAGCCGTTGGGCTATCCCATCATCTTCCTTGATTCTGGAACTGTGTTTGTCTTTTGAAACAGAACCTCCAAGATTACTAGGTGTACCTATTTGCTCCACATTGGAATTATCTGCTATGCTGGAGCCACTATGCCCAGGTGGTATTGTAATGCGAGGTGGAGCATATCCTTTACTGGTAGTACTAGATGGAGTATGGGGTCTAGCTTGCTTGATTTTCCTGTTTTGCACATTACTGGAGCCAGCTTCCATGTTCTTCATAAAGCTGACAGGTTTGATGCTTTTTTCACATACAATTGCCATTTTGCATTTTGGAAATTCTAATTTCAGATCTGCCCATGGATCAGCAGCTAGCAGCAGAGTCATGCTTACAAGGGTTTTTCTCACTTCCAAGTATGAGATGTATGCTATAATGCTGTCTCGAAGAGTAGTTTTCATAAACTTTCTCATTGAGACCATTTGTGCTACCACTGATATGTTTGGAAAAATATCTTCTAGATTGTTGAACATATACCATATAGCATGGTCCAGCCAGGTCATATTATCTTTACAATCGTTTCCCTTATTCCTTGGTTCACAACCACACTTAAAGTAAGGGCACATACTTCTCCATACCCTTTTGACATAAAATGCATCCCTTACTATGGTAGAATAGGCCATGTGGCCTTTCTGTCTTACGTATAAGAAATCATCCTTGCCACAAGTCTTATCAAAGAACCTATGATCTATTCTCATCTTAATTTTTTCCTTAAAGATGACTTTTTCCATTTTCTCAGCAGATGCAATGGCCATTTTCTCCTGTTTAGGTGTTATCCCTCCGAGCATCATCCATGAAGCCCTGCTGATAGGTGCCAATGCCCCAAAGTTTTTTGAGCGCCAAATACCCTGGTTACAAAAGAGGGCATGGCCCTCAACCAGTCTTTCAGAAATTATAGGAAACAGGTGGCAATTATGCAGTGTAAAACTGAAGTCTTTCTCATCCTCATCTTTCCCATTGTTACTTTTACTGTTTAACGCAGCCTTGTCTTGTTCTGATAGCAATGAATCCCCGAATGGGTCATCCTCTTCATCTGGGCTGTTATTGGTAACTGCCTTTTGTATCAGAGTCTCACTTAGACTTGACCTTTTTATTTTGTTGGCCTTTTCCAGTGCTAACACACCAGTAAGAAACTGGTTTTTTGCAGCATCCTCCTCCATTGTCCAGTTATACACTTTGGTTGGTAGATACTGATAAACTTCCTCAAGAAGTTTATTGATTTCGTCCAAGTCATCTCCTAATTTATTCAGCCTCGGCACTAACTCCAGCCAATCATTGAAACCCAAGTGGGATACAGCAGATAGCTCATCATGCTTCCGGGTTGCTTCCTTCTCCAATATCAGTATGTGTACATGGTGGTTTTTTATGCAGCATAGCACTGTTTGTACTGCATAGCTTGGGCAAACAATATTGCTGGAGCTATATCCAACTGGTCCCAGATCCTTGTTCCATATTGGTGGTGCAAACTCAAAGTTGTCTGCTTGCACCTCCTCCTCATCCTGAGACAATATATAACTTCATTAGTATGGTATGTGTCATCACAGTATGCTCATGTTACTGCCAGAACAGGTTAGATGCAACTCCGGTAAAACCAGAGAAATGAAGTGTCTAAAAAAAACCTTGACTTGACTAGCACAGACACTAAGCCCTACTAGCCCATCATACTACTTCGGTCAATCCTTCCATAGCATTATCATTCCCTCCAATGACTGAGCCAATCAAAGACAGGGTACATCCAACCTCGGCCATTATATCCAATATTCTATACCAGATATATTTTACATGTAGACAGAAGGAAAAACTACTTAATCAAGTTAACTGAACTGAACATGCATGCAAGACCTTCCCATTTAACTGCATGTTTGCATGTCATTCCTACTTAACTGCATGTTTGCATGTCGCTCATGTAACCTTATATTATGATGACGCATGCTTTATTAATGTACGTTTTTCTTTTGAATGGTTCATCATCCTTAAATAGCCGTGGCCTTTAGCCCATCTTATCCCTTCCTAGTGGTCTTTCAATAGCATATACTTAATCAGCATGTTAGCCTTTACTGCTCCATGTTACCTCTTTTCATTTGAAGTTTTTATCAGCAAGTCATACCAAGGCCTTTTAGTTATTATATCATAAATTCATGCTCTCGGGTGTTGTTAATCCCCTTTTATTTGTCATAAGTTCAATCAACTTGTGTTCTTTTACATGATGTCCTGTATTAAAATTTCGAGACAGTAATATTTAATGTGACATCTCACAACCTGACTTCAGTAAATATAAGTCTAATTCAACCAAGATGAATATACAAACATATGTCTATGAGAAAAAACTATCACTTCATAGCAAAACTTTGTTATGCTTCCAAATAGATAAAATATGGTAAGCACAAATTACATTTTGCTGGTATGTTTGTGGTCCACAAAACTCTTAACAATATCATTTGGACATGTTTGCAATATATTGCAGTTAAGAGGTAAACTATAGTTTATAGACTTACATATCCCAACTCAGATCTAAATATGAAGAACTTCTTTTTTGGCTAACTCATTTTAAGCCTTTCCACAATTCAAAATTGGTGCCACTGTATGTCATACACCTGATTTCTTCTTCAGCAAGTATCTTAATCTTATACCTCCGTTTCGAACTACTACACTTCATAACAGCAAAGAAAACACATTGGGAGAAGAATCACCACGCACTGCATTCATGAGAACGTTAGCGATAAACTCGGTAACGACCCAAGGGCCAAAAGGTACATCAGGTGATTCTTGGCTTTTTGCCCTTCACCCAATGTACCCTTTGCTAGTCTACTTAGGAATGTACAATCATAAGATACATGCTTATTTCTCAAGGTATCAGATATTTGTTACCTTTCCTTATATACCTGAATATGAGTTAGTACAGCAACTTTACATCAAAAGTCATGCTATCAACTTTTAATCTTGAAACTGTAGCTAATCCAAAATAGAACTTTCTTGAATGTTCAGGTTTTGCACCATAGCCTTTTATGCTTTATGATCTACATAGTAGACTTTCAGTGTAATTTATTAAAGAGCAAGAACTGAACACTCCAGTCCATTTATTTTATATGAATCTTTCGTCTACTTCACGAAATAATGTATGCATATTAACCACAATCTGTGTAACTAAACAGCAGGTGATTATCCCTAACTAAATTTTTGCCATAATGAAGTTTGCACTCCATGTCTGCATATCTAAAGATCAGGACGTCATTTCCCATATGACTTTCCTTAAGGAGAGTAGTTTCCTTCTCAGTTTATGTGTGTACCATCAACCTAACATTTTTCATACACGCATTTGCCTTCCTCATAATCCAGATCTTCTATTTGTGTCTCAGGCACATAATGATCAGCATCATTATTTTTCCTATAAAATCCGCCTCGATTTATTTAAAGCCTCCTCTTTTTTGCCATGAAGTCTTTTTATGATTTGTTATCATCATAGTTTCGTTTGGAATCAAAACCTCTGCCTCTACCTCTCCTGTTCATCTCCAGATTTTTCAATCTCACCGAATTGAAGCACCAGAGAAGTTCCCTATCTTCCTCTGTTCTGGGCGCTTCTTCTTCTCCTGAACTTGGCGTATCATACTCTTCTTCTGAAAAATAGCCCATGTAGCATATCTATGCTTGAGCCCGGCAATGGAATTTGTAACACAAGTGTTAGAATTTAGTGTGCTTTGAGGCCATGCTTCCAATAGGCATTTCGAGTGGAGGATCATTTGTGATCTTAATCTCGTCGATCGGTTACACGTAGTAAGAATTGAAAGATATACTTTATACTTTATTCATTCGTTGAGCTCGTTGGATTGCAGCTCCTGTTTGGCACTATGATGTGATGTTAAATCATGAGAATTCTTTTTGTTTCGAGACTCTCTAATATGCTTCTATATAGAGCTTTTTCTAAAGCAAGCGAAATTTTGACTATGCAAGTCGAGAATCTCATGGTAACCACCAAAGGCCTCAGATACAAATGTTTTAATGAGTGTGGGTTGAAGAACAACCTTTATTTAGGTAGCTAATCTCCACTGTAGTCTAGTTGGTTAGGATACTGGGCTCTCACCCAAGAGACCCGGGTTCAAGTCCCGGCAATGGAATTTCATTTTTCAGCTTTCGTATCATGTGCATTTTGCTTGAATGAGGTGGTTGACTCTTTTAAAACATTTGAAATTCCATTGTAGTCTAGTTGGTTAGGATACTTGGCTTTCACCCAAGCGACCCGGGTTCAAGTCCCGGCAATGGAATTTGTAACTACTCAAATGTTAGAATTTAGTGTGCTTTGAGGCCATGCTTCCAATAGGCATTTCGAGTGGAGGATCATTTGTGATCTTAATCTCGTTGATCGGATACACGTTACAGTAGTAAGAATTGAAAGATATACTTTATACTTTATTCATTCGTTGAGCTCTTTGGATTGCAACTCCTGTTTGGCACTATGATGTGATGTTAAATCATGAGAATTCTTTTTGTTTCGAGACTCTCTAATATGCTTCTATATGGAGCTTTTTCTAAAGCAAGCGAAATTTTGACTATGCAAGTCGAGAATCTCATGGTAACCACCAAAGGCCTCAGATACAAATGTTTTAGTGAGTACTAGTAATGGTACCCAGCCTTGCTGGGCATAAATTAGGAACCTTTAATTTCTTTCTTTTTTTATTCTCCCTTTTTTTTTTCTAACCCCGTTCTCCCTCCCTTTGCCTTCCCTTTCCCCTTCCCCTTTTTTTCTTTCTCTTTTTCTTATCAGCTTTTTCCCTTCCTTTTTATCTTTCCCCGCTCTTCCCATTTTTCCACTACTCTCTTTCCCTTTCCTTTTCCCCTTCCTCTTCCTTTTCCTTTTCTCTTTCCCTTTCTCATGCATTTTTTTTTCTCTTTTTACCTTTTCATGTGCCCTTTTCTTCCTTTCCCCACCCTCTTCCTCTTGATCACGTGCCCTTTTCCCCATCTCTTTTCCCATTTCTCTCTCCTCTTTTCCTCATGCTCTTTTTTTTAATTTCCCTTCTCCTTTTCAAGTTTCCCTTTTCCTTTTTCAACTTTCCATTCCTTTTCATACTTTCCCCACCCTTTTGCTTTACGATGTTCCCTTTTTCCTTTCCTTTCTCTTTCCCTTCCTTTATTTTTCCCTTTCCGTTCCTTTTCGCTTTTCATATGCCTCTTTTTCCATTCCCTTTTCTCAACCTTTTTTATGTACCCTTTTTTTCCTTCTTTCCCCATCTTCTTCCCCTTTTTCCCCTTTCCACTTTCTCCTTTCTTGTTTCTTTTTTTCTTTTCCCTTTCCCATACTCTTTTTCCTTTTCTTTTTCTATTTCCTCACCCTTTCCCTCTTCCCTTTTTCGTGCCCTTTTCTCCTTCCTCTTTTCCTATTCCTTGCTCCCCTACCCTTTGTCTATTCTAATTTCCCCCCACCTTTTTCCTCATTTTTCCATCCTTTCCCTCTTCCTTTTTCTCGTAATCTTTTTGCTTTCCTTTTTCTCTTTCTTCACCCTTTCTCTTTTCCCCTTTTTCCTCTTTCCTTTCCTTTTTCTCTTTTTCTGGTTCCCTTTTCCCAAGTTCTCTTTTTCCCTTTTTCCCTCTTTTTTTGGATTTTTACTTTTCTTTTTCCCATAGACTTTGCAACATTTTCTTATTTTCCTTACCTTTTCTCCTTTTCTCACCTTGCTTCTTACCCTTCTAAATTGGTGCTCTTTTTTCGTTCCCTTTCCCCTCGCCTATTCTATTCCTTTTTTCTATTTTCTTTTATCTTTCCATTTTCCTTTTCTCCTTCTCTTTCCTTTTTTTCTCTTACCTTTCCTTTATTCTTTTTTCTTTTTCCCTTTTCCCTTTTTGTCCTTTCATGAGAATTCCTTTTCCCTTCCCTCTTCCTTTTCCCTTTTCCTTTTTTCCCTTTCAAGATTTCCTTTTCCTTTCCCCTCCCTTCCTTTTCCCTTTCATCGTTTTCCTTTTCCCTTCCCCTCTTCCTTTTCCCCTTTCCCTTTTTCCCTTTCATCGTTTTTCCTTTTCCTTTTCCCTTTTCCCTTTTCCTTTCACAACGTTTTCCTTTTCCTTCCCCTTTTCCTTTTTCCTTTTTTTTTTTCCCTGTCATCATTTTCCTTTTCCCTTCCCTTTTTAGTTTCCCTTTTCCCTTTTTTTTTTTCCATTGTTTTCCTTTTCCGGATCCTTTTCCTTTTCCCTTTTCCTTTTCCGTTTTCCCTTTCCGTTTTCCTTTTCCTCAAATTTCATCTTTTTTCCTTTTCCCTTCCCCTTTTCCTTTTCCCTTTTTTTCCCTTTCATTTTTCCCTTTTCCCTTTCATCGTTTTCCTTTTCCTTCCCCTTTTCGTTTCCCTTTTTACTTTTTCCCTTTCATCATTTTTCCTTTTCCCTTCCAGTTCCCTTCCCCTTTTCCTTTTCCCTTTTCCTTTTCCTTTTCCTTTTTCCTTTTCCTTTCATACTCTCCTAATAGTCAAGATGGAATTTTTTCTTGAAACAGCACACAAATCATCCACCATTGGTCGATCAAATCATGGTAACCATTTAGGGTGGGTCCATTACAAATGTTTTAATATAAGATGGGTTGAAGAACAACCTTTATTTAAGTAGCTAATCTCCATTGTCCAGTTGTAGTCTAGTTGGTTAGGATAATTTCGGCTCTTGAATGAGGTGGTTTGACCATTTGAAATTCCATTGTAGTCTTTTTGGTTAGGATACTTGGCTTTCACCCAATACGACCCTTTATTCAAGTCCCTTTGCAATGGAATTTGTAACACTCAAATGTTAGAATTTAGTGTGATTTGAGGCCATGCTTTCAATAGGCATTTCTAAAGTGGAGGATCATTTGTGATCTTAATCCACCTGACGGACAAAATGTTTTTAGTAAATAGTAAGAACTCTGAAGATATACTTTATACTTTATTCTTTCTTTTTGAGCTCTTTTTTTTTTTTTTTCAGTCCCTTTTGGCACTATGATGTGATGTTAAATCATGAGAATTCTTTTGTTTGAGACTCTCTAATATGTTTTATATGGAGCTTTTTCTAAAACCAAGCGAAATTTTGACTATGCAAGTCGAGAATCTCATGGTTCTCTTTTGTACCAAAGGCCTCGATAAAATGTTTTTGATAATGAGTGTGGGTTGAAGAACAACCTTTCCTTTTCCTCAGGTAGCTAATCTTCATTGTAGTCCCTTTTTTTCAACTAGGATTCCCCCTCCCTTTGCCAGAGAGATTTCCCCTTCCCTTTTTTTTCTTTCAATTTTTCTTACAATTTTTTTCCCTTCTTTTTTTTATCATATGCCTCTGCTTTTTTTTGAATGAGGTGGTTTTTCCCTTCTTTCCCCATCTTTTTCCTTTTTCATTTCCAATTCCATTGTAGTTTTTTTTTTCTTTTGGTTTCCCTACTTTTCCCTTTCTTTTTCTATTTCCCACCCCCTCTTCCTTTTTTTTTCAGTGCCTTTTCCCCTTCTCTTTTCCCATTCCTCTCTACCCTGTTTTCCTCCCCCATTTTTTTCCCTTTTCCCTTTTTTGATCTTCCTTTTCCTTTTGCTCTTTGTTTCCCTTTTCTTCTCCCTTCCCCCCCTTTTGCTTTTTTTTAGTTCCCTTTGAAAGATTTATTTTATACTTTTTTCCTTTTTCCCTTTTGTATTACTTTTTCCCTTCCTTTCCTTTTCCCCTTGTTATTTTTCCCTTTTTCCTTTTTTTTTCTAGACTTTTTGCTTTTTTAATTCCTTTCCCCTTTTCAATAAAGCTATTCCCTTTCTATTTTTTATCAATCAAAGTCCTTTTCTTGTTTCTTTCCTTTTCCTTTTACTTTTCCTTTATTCCCAACTTTCCTTTTCCCTTTTAATCACCCCTTTCATCCCTCTTTTCCCTTTTTCCCTTTTCCTTTTCCCTATTATCCTTTCCCTTCCCTTTGTTTCCTAATTTCCTTTTTCCCCTTTAGTTGGTTGGATACTTTTTTCATACTTCTTTTCCTCTTTTGATCCCTTTCAAGTCCCTTTTTCCTTTTCCCATGGAATTTCTTTTTTTTTTTTCTTTTTTTTGGTTTCCTTTTTCATTTCATTTTGCTTTTCCCCCTTTAGTTTCCCTTTTGACTCTTTTCATTTTGGACTTTGAATTCAAAACATTTGAAAACTTCCATTGTTTTCATGCTTTTCCATTTAGTTGGTTAGGAGAATACATTTGGATTTCACCCACAGCGACTTTTTTCATTTCCCTTCCCTTTTCCCTTTGTAACCTTTTCATATAATTTATTTTCCTTTTCATTAGAATTTCCTTTTCCCTGCTTTGCGAGGCCATTTCCCTGTTTGCCCTTTCATTTTTTGTTTGAGACTCCCTTTTCTTTTAAAAAGAAATCCCCTCTTTTCTCCATGCATTTTCCTTTTCCTTGCAAAATTCATTTCATGGTGAAAACACAAATCAAGAGGCCCATACAAATTTTTAGAACATGAAAACATAAACAACTTTTTAGGTTTATTCATTCGTCTTGAGGTTTGGATTGCAAGATAATGTTCTTGGTACTATGAAGTGTTTTGGAACATTTTTTATTTAAGAGAATTCCATTTTTGAGTTGGTTGAGATACTTTTAAAATATTTGAAATTCCATTTTAGTCTAGTTGGTTGGGATACTTTTTCAAAAAGCGACCAGGTTCAAGTCGCTAAATGGAATTTGACAATCAAAGTCGAGAATCTCATGGATTTGAACTGCTTCCAAAGGCCTTTCGTGGAGGATCAAATTTGTTTTAATCTTAAGAGTTGTATTTGGAACAACCTTTATAAGAATTAAAAAAGTATACTTTAACTTTATTCATTGTTTGGAGCTTTAGTTTTGGTTAGGATACAAAACATGTGATGTTAAATCATGAGACCCTTTTCTCCATAATGCTTCTATGTATTGGAGCTTTTTCTAGCAAAAATGAAGATTTGTTATGCAAAAGTCGAGAATCTCATTTTGAAGTTTTCCAATACAAATGTTTTAAGTGAGTGTGGGTTGAAAAACCTTTATTTGGTAAATTTCCATTGTAGTCTAGTTGGTTAGGATATTTGGCTTTCACCCAAGAGACCCATTTTCAAGTCCCTCAATGGAATTTCATTTTTTCAAACTTTACTATCATGCATTTTGCTTGAATGAGGTGGTTGACTCTTTTAAAACATTTGAAATTCCATTGTAGTCTAGTTGGTTAGGATACTTGGCTTTCACCCAAGCGACCGGGTTCAAGTCCCGGCAATGGAATTTGTAACACTCAAGTGTTAGAATTTAGTGTGATTTGAGGCCATGCTTCCAATAGGCATTTCAAAGAGTGGAGGATCATTTGTGATCTTATCTTAATACACGCGACATTGTAGGCAAGAATTGAAAGATATACTTTTTATACTTTATTCATTCGATTTGAGCTCTTTGGATTGCAGCTCTTGTTTGGCAATATATGATGTGATGTTAAATCATGAGAATTCTTTTGTTTCGAGACTCTAATATGCTTCTATATGGAGCTTTTTCTAAAGCAAGCGAAATTTTGACAATGCAAGTAGAGAATCTCATGGTAACCACCAAAGGCCCTCGGATACAAATGTTTTAATGAGTGTGGGTTGAAGAACAACCTTTATTTAGGTAGCTAATCTCCATTGTAGTCTAGTTGGTTGGGTACCGGCTCACCCGAGACCGGGTTCAAGTCCCTAATGGATTTCATTTTTTCAGCTTTAGTATCATGTGCATTTTGTTTGAATGAGGTGATTGACTTTTTAAAACATTTGAAATTCCATTGTAGTCTAGTTGGTTGTAGTCTAGTTGGTTTCATACTTGGCTTTCACCTGCTTAGTCGGATGTGGAATTTGTAACACACTCAAATGTTAGAATTTAGTGTGATTTGAGGCCATGCTTCCAATAGGCATTCGAGGGAGGATCATTTGTGATAATCTCGTCGATTTGACATACACGTACATAGTAAGAATTGAAAGATATACTTTATACTTTATTCATTCGTCACACATTTTCCATGTGGCCACTTTGATGCCGCGGGCCATACCCATAGGTGCAAGTAATGTGCACATTTTCCAATGTATATTCATTAATGTGCACACATTTCCATGTGAGCATTTTGGTGCAATACATTTCCATGTGGGCACATTTGGCCACCTAGCCCTTAAAGGCGTGGTCCATTAACAATTATCCCACATGCCAAAAGGATAATTGAAACCCCAGCTTTTCACCCCTTTGTCTATATAGCAGGGTAGGAAACCCTAACTAACCTAATTTTCATTTTAGGTTTTCAGAATTGTCACGCCTCAACACCAAAAACCGCATCCTGCACTGCTTGGGAGAATTACATCCTTAGTTTCTAGATTCGAGCGTTTCAAAGAGATGGTCGAGCTCGTCGTCGAGGAGCCCCTCAAGGATCGTATTTGGGCCAATTAGGGATAGTCTAAACCCTATTTTAGGCATTGAATCAAGAGGTTTAGCCATTAGATTGCCCATAGCAGCCCCCTCTAGAACTCTAGATAGCAGATTCTAACCAAAGCAAACCTAACTCCATGGATATAGATTAGATCTTGTTCTTTAGTTCTTCCGTGATGTATATGGGACATGCATCCTTGAACTCCTCGTATTGGGAAGGGGGGTGGTATAATCTAAAGCTGGTAGTAGATGCTCCTAGATTAGCCTCTAGCACACTATAGATGCGGCCTCACAGACAATAGCCCCCACTGCCAGGTTCTTAGGGCCTTGACCGGGTTGATAGTGGCCGTGTCCATAGCTGCCACCTCCCCGGGATGTAAAGTCTACCCCGAGAGCACCGTGCAGACTAGCGCTTACCACTCGTGGACCGCACCCCTCGAGTATGAGTCTCGACACCGCTGGTACGTGCCTCGGGCGACTCATGAAGGAGCCACCAGGTCCCTGCAGTGCTGGCCAGGCCCAGACCACCCAGTGGTAGGCCTCCCAAGTGGGTTGTGTCGCAGTACCTGGAGGCTGGGTGTGTCCTCCAGTCCGCCTTACTGATCACCTCGGGGTGGAGTGGCACCTCCCACCTGCCCCCATCTGGTTCCAGAGACAAATCAAGAGCCCCGGGCTATGTGATCCCGCAGTTACCATTCAAACCCCTGTTCTTCCAACCTATCTCGCAGCGTACGCAGTGAGGCTGAATGGAGGACAATAACCCTGTTTATGTAGCCAAATCCACGTAATTAACCAGAATTGAGACCTGCCGCCACCATCCTTTGAGTTCCGAGCCCGGGTAGGATTCCCATGATGCAACATCTTTGTCTGCGCAGAGAGTGTGGGGAGGGCCATCTTCGGGGATGGCCAGGAAGATGCCGATGTATGTAAGCATCGGCATGCGTTTACGCTCGCAATGGTGTGGTGCCCCGAGGGAGATGGTGCAATGACCCTTCCACTTTCCCACCGGAACCCGCCACGGGGCTGCGTTGTCATGTGAGGCCCTTGTGACAGCATGGAGTCGGGTATGGGGATGAATCCTCGCTTGTATACGGCGAGGGCAACAGAGATACGAGTAGGGGACGCCACAAAGGGTATCGTAGCTATGTTCTTGGAGACCAAGAGCAAAGACCGCTATGTTCCTGTGAGAGCACTAACTTGATAGATCTCAAACCTCGAAAACGGTGAAATTTTTTTTTTTTTCTCATTTTTGTAGTTATGCTAAGTAACAACAGCGCAAAAAGGAATAGAAACGAAAAAGACTAAAATTGATGAGCCAACATCCAAAAGGTCTCATTGCCACAGATGATTTCTACATTTTAGAATCGGTCGTACGTTAACGGGTGAGACATTCACTTTGACACCAAAAAAAGTTGTAAATCACAAGAAATATCTTGATAATTTTAAATTTGCTTAAGAATTAGTATTTAGCATGTTACATGTTAATTTAATAGGGGTTTTCCATGTCTCACATCGTCACCAGATGTTTCTAGATTCTAGAATGGGCTGGGCGCAAACGGTGAGACCTTGCTTAATTAAGGTTGTAGATGCTCTTAGACAACTCCAAAAAAAAAAAGGTAGTTTAAAAGTTTAATCTTAAAATTGGCACTATAAATAAATTCCGGACTCCTCCCATTTTTCCCCAAGGTTTTCCCGAGAGAACTTTCGTCAGATTGTCAAGGCGATCTTCTCGCTGCCAGAGCTCCAATCGACTAACCGAAAATGATGGGTTCGCACGGCGAGATCGCGAAGGAAGTTTGGCCGCCATCTCCGTCACACGGCCTCCGGCCTTGTCTTATGGATGCTCGAACGCTTCTCCGCTGGGCCGACGGATCTTCGCCGAGCGAGAATCAGGGCCTGGGACAGAGCGACCATACGTAGATCTTGGAGGACGATCGCCGGGACACAGTGAGCGAGATCCTCAATGAATTGGAATCTATGTGAGGCGTAGTGCTTTGAGCGTTAGCCGGAGCAACACCGTGGGGACGCCAACCCACAGAGGGAGTAGGGAATGTGAACCCACCCATAGGCCAAGAACAATCCTGTGGATGAGATCCACCGCCAGGGAGGAGCAGGCACGAGAGGAGCAAAGAGCCGAACTCACCCCGAGGAAGAGGCCGACTTAGCACGCCCGTCCACAAGTACTGGTTGATGAGCGCCACGGGGAGCGTAGATCAAAGGATCAGGGGAAGACACCGCGACCCAAGAAGAGGAGGCTGGCCATCAAGGCGGGCAAGAGGAAGCTCGTGGAAGGTTAAAAGAGAGCCGGCATGTCCGTCATCAACGAGCCGCCTGGAGGGGAGACCCCGCCCACCACCGACGGATTCTGACCAAGACCACGCGGTCGGGCCAAGCAGACGGGCCAGCCTCTTCCAAAGCCCCTGGGTTGTTGAGGAAGAGGTGCACGAAGCTGCACGGCCCATAGGGTGAGAGGCCGGGTGGCTGGGCCCCACCATCTCACGTGAGGGGGTCAAGGCCCACGTCACAATGGGAAGCTCTGCGTGATAGACCCCTTAAAGGTCTAAGTGAGAAGAGAATGAGGAGCACA